>JAKTTQ010000013.1:0-86052 GCA_030581555.1 [Candida] argentea
GAATCCGCCATATCCAAAGAGGTGAAACGTCCCAAAATGGAAACTGACATTCTGCCTCCATCAGCTGCAACAACCTCCTCGACTCAATCGTTCGAACGGTCTGTTAAAGATTCCAAAAATATCATTGTCGTTCCTCCCACAACTCCACAACTCTTTTATGTCCCACTCAAAACTGGGTTGGTTTATGATGTACGAATGCGGTACCATGCAAAGATATTCACATCTTACTTTGAATACATCGATCCTCACCCTGAAGATCCTCGTCGCATCTACAGAATATATAAGCTTCTCGCTGAAGCCGGTTTGATCACCGATACTTCTCTTTCGGGATCTGATGATTTGGGCCCATTTATGGAGAAAATCCCAATTCGAGAAGCGACTGCAGCTGAAATCCTAAAAGTTCATCTGGAGGATCACCTTCGCTATATCCTGTCAACCGAGACAATGGAACGCGACCAGCTCATTCTGGAAACGGAAAAGGGCGACTCAATCTACGTAAATAATGACTCTTTCACTGCGGCGAAACTATCGTGTGGTGGGGCTATAGAGGCATGCAAAGCCGTTGTCGAAGGTAGAGTCAAGAACTCCTTGGCTATTGTGCGGCCTCCTGGTCATCATGCCGAACCCGATACCCCCGGTGGATTTTGCCTATTTAGCAATGTCGCCGTCGCCGCCAAGAATATCCTCCAGTCATTCCCAGAGCTGGTCCGCAAAATTGTCATTGTCGATTGGGACGTCCATCATGGGAACGGCACTCAAAAATGCTTCTACGATGATCCTCGGGTTTTGTACATATCTCTTCACCGTTACGACAACGGAAAGTTTTACCCCGGAACGAAATATGGACTGGCTCAAGAAGTGGGCGAGGGTCCAGGAGAAGGGTTCAGCTTGAATGTACCGTGGAAAATCGGAGGCGTCAGGGATGGTGATTACATGTATGCATTCAACAGGGTAATCATGCCGGTGATCTCGGAGTTTCTGCCTGATCTTGTGATTGTGAGCCTGGGATTCGACGCCGCAGAGGGCGATATCATAGGGGGATGTCACGTTAGTCCTGCGGGATATGGTCAAATGACGCATATGCTCAAATCGATCGCAAGGGGGAAAATGCTGGTCATCCTCGAGGGCGGATACAGTTTGGACGCTATCAGTCGCAGTGCTCTCGCGGTGGCAAAAGTTCTTTTGGGTGAACCTCCTCAAGATACCATTCTGGGGTTACCATCGGTTGAAGCCGTGGAAGCTGTGAATGAAGTGATGAAGATCCACTCGAAATACTGGAAATCACTCCAGTATGGAATTCCCAAAAACCTGTTGGCGGAATTATTCGAAAGTGAGAATGAAGACCACAAACTGCTTGTTTGTATTGCCGATGCCCTTCGACCATGTGAGATCACCAGTCTATACGCCAGTGACGCCTTCGCTAGATTACCGATCCTAATTGGATCGGATGACAATAGTACTTTCACTGTTGATCCTCCTCCACATATGGAAGATATCGCCATCGCAAGTCCAAACTTCCCCGAATGCAAGAATTTGCTAATCGTCATACATGATCCGCCGGAAATCTGGGCAAATATAAACCCCGTCACTGGCACCATCGAGAGCGGCTCGTCACTCGCATTAACGCATCCTTTGAAACACATCATGCAACGCGTCACTAAGGAAAGAGCTCTGGATTCAGCCGACACCGGGTATATTGACATTTGTATCCCGGCCAGTGGATTGCCGATTCCAGGCTTGAAGACTGCATCTTCCAATTACCAGCCTCAAATATTCGCGCAGGAAGTGCTCCTCTACATTTGGGATAATTATTTGACATACATGCCCCAACTCAAAAAGCTTGTTTTCGTTGGTTTCGGCGAAGCTTACCAAGCGATCGTGCACCTTTTGAGCAAGCGTCCTGCGATCGAAATCAAGGAACTCGTCAAGGGCGTCGCGGCTTTCGTGGGCCGCCACAGTCTCAAGCCTATTGTGCCAATGATGGACGAATCAATGGTCGATTGGTATTACCAAAACTCTGTGGTTTTCACTAGTCTGTTGAACTCATGCTGGTCTGGATCGGGTGTGGGCACGCGAAACGGTGGTGGCGGTGGCGGCGGTGGCGGAGACGATAATGATGCACAGAAACGACCTCGCAGAAAATACGGTAGAGTTTTGAAGGCTTCCGCAGACGGATTATCGGAAGTGACCAGTGAACGATTTGACGAAGCCATGGACTTTATCTTGGACTCTTTGGATGACTTCTCATCCAGCAGTGAGACCTAGAAGTGTCGGGTTTATAATGAATTGTACTATACCTCCAAATATGACTTATAAAGTAAGAGGCTCTGTTCTGGTCGCCTAGATCCATTTAGACAAAACTTGGAAACCGTCTAGAAAAGTGCTTTTCGAGATCATCAAGATCGGGGATCGTATCGCTTCCATCACTAACCAATCGATCTGTCAATAAGTGGGCTTTCAAATATACTGGTTTCTGCGGTTTTGGTGGGGCTTTCTTGACAGGAACCACTGGACGTGGCGCCTTTTGTAGCGTTGCGTCGCGAATTTTTTGTTGATGGAGGGGCGTTTCCGAAACAATCATCTTGTGCTCGATAATGGTTTCCAGTGACGAGTCAGGCTTAAACGAGGGGACCGCCTTTATTCGAGGCGGATAGTTGATTGCACTAATATCCTCCAGAGCATGATCATCAGTATACTTACCGTATCCTGTAGCACCAGGACGATGCGAAGCGTTCCTTTCATGTGTCATCAACAGTTGAAGCCTTGCTTGGATCGAGATTTTTTTCGGTGCCTGCGGCGACGCCAATACTGGGCTTGGGATGGGATTGGGTATGGGTGCAGGTGCAGACGCGGACGCGGACGAGGGCTTTTGAGTCAGATGGCTGCGCCTGAGACGGGTTGGCTTGTGGTCGTGGGTTGACGGATGGTTCTCGTGCATCGACGGTTTGTGAGTCGAGTGAGTTGTCTTCAGATTCGTTGGTGCTGACTTTTGGTTCAGGGATTTATTGCCTGTCAAGATCTTCTTGATCGACCTCACACTTGTGGATCTTTTCTGGCCGGTCGAATGTTGGTTGACGGTTACAGCGTCACCATTGACACTATTACCGGTGCTAATTCTCCGTATAGTTTCCTTGACGGAACTGAAACTACCCCCGGTATTATGCCTTGAGCTAGTCTGAATCTCTTCACGGCTACGCAAAAATTCCATCGTACCTGACGATTGCGGTGCAATCATTTGCTCGCTTGGCAGCCGTCTGAGTTCCAGCTGTACAAAACTTTTGATTGTAGATGCCATATCTCTCGACGGGACCCGATCCGAGGAGTTTGATCTGCTTTCAAAGTATTGGCTTCGAGGCCGGGGTCGTTGTTCTCTCGCCGGCAATTGAGGAATCTCCACCACGGATTTTGGACGTGGTAATGTGTGTAATAGCCTCGATTTGTCTATAGAAGCAAATGGGTCAGCGGCCACACGACTAGTCACTTCGTCATGACGACGGCGAGGAAGGCGCGGCGCAATCGGTTCATCAGAGGCGGCGCCAGCACCGGCAGCGGCATCGGTGAAACTGAGTTGTGATTTTGTCGCGGGAGGAGCATGTAATCGTGCTTCGATCACGCTATGTGGGATAAGATCCCCAGGGTCTGTTGTTGAGAATGAAGGGCCGCGCATGGAATCGATCTCGGCAATCAATTGAGCGATATTGGGCCGGCGTCGAGGATCTCTCCGCAAGCAACACCTAATCAAATTTTTCAAACGCGGGGAGAATATCAGGCCCGGCAGGTCGATAAAGCGAAGGGAAGATTCTGCGCCCAAGATCGCACGTTCCAAATCGTGATAAGACGCCTGTTGTGGCAGTTCGAAGGGCGTCGTATAATAACACAATTTATAGATCAAACACCCTAGGGCCCAAATGTCCAGTTTATCGTTGATGGGATAATCGGCACTGACATCGATCATCTCAGGTGCCCGGTATTGAGGCGTCGTATATTGCAATGCATCTTGCTTTATAAGGTTAGCTTCTTCCGCAGTGGTGGGTGGAGGGACATAAGGAATTGCCGAGCCAAAGTCACAAAGCTTGAAAGTTCTGTTCTTATCGATGAGAATGTTTTCAATCTTGATATCTCGATGAATTAACGGTGGCTCGAGATTATGACACATGGCGACACCCAAACAAATCTGGCGAGAGATATCGAGGATCTCTGGTTCGGTGAGTTTATGAGATAACCTGGTATTCATGAATTCGATAAGACCATTATTCTCACAGAACTCCATAAGCATAAACACCTCATATTGTTGAGAAGTGTCCGTCGATTCGGCACCGTGGGATTGGAGTCGAGCGGCATGAGAATCAATGTATGACACAATGTGCTTATTACCACGAAGTCGGCGCATCGCATCGACCTCCTGACGAAGCAATGTGAGTTGCCATTTGCTCGGCACAGCCACTCGTTTGAGACACGCTACCCTTGAATTATTGAATGGAGGATCGATTCGACAAGTATAAACATGGGCAAAGCCACCCTGTGAAATGTATTGAGTAATCTCAACATTATGAGTACCCACTACGAGTTTGGTGCCCGGAGTATAAGCACCTGGCGGAGGCTGCGGTGCCATAATATAGTAGGAGGTCTGAGCTTTCTCCGGAAACGGCCCTTTCCGGCTCTGACGAATTCCCAGATAATCTGTGCACGTGAGCACGTCGCCTCTATTTATCAGAGACTGTGGTCAATGTAAGGTTGAGACACTGCGATTAGACTCTGAGGCCTGGTAGTAGCTAAGGTCGTGGCTTGAGGTCTAGGCACCACTGGGTATATGAGATCATTTGACCCGAAACCGACGGTTCAATTACTCCGTTATTGAGATTTTGTTCCGGGTAACTCTTGACCTCCCAGATGCTCATCGAGATGGGAATCTGATTCCGGTGAGGATGCAAGTACACGGATTGGATTAGGTGGTTATGAAGTTATACTTTGAGGCCGAGAGATTCTTACGCCCTGGCACAGGATCGCTTCAGTCGCGCGTGTTCAACGATAAATCCTTAAAATCATCTCCTAAACATGTCTTCGCTCTATGTTATCTGACATTGAAGTATAAAGAATACATTCAAGCTATCATCAGTAAAGCTCAGATTCGAAAGCAACTACCTAAGTTCCTGCAAGAATTATTATGGCTAGTAGTTCATGACTTGCTCTTCTCGTCTCTGGGCCGTATTCAGCTGGGGAAACATCCCCTCAAGGATGCATTTTTGAAGCACCGTGCTAGATTACACGCAGAATTGGTTAAGCTCAAATTGAAGTATAAGGTCAAAGACGTTCGGGAATTGCCGACTCAGGCAGTCGATGAGGATGAAACCCCAGTGAGATGGTTCCGTGTCAATCCTATCCTTGCCACCGAAGACAAAGTCACTTCGACCGCCTGGTTTTCGAAACTCGTTCCAGTCATGGATTTTTCGGAGATTGTTACCCACAATCAGGCAGGGTTTGTCTACAAAGATACACATATCCCCAATCTATATGCTGTGAGTGTGTCTGAGCGTATCACTAATACGGATTCATACAAGAGAGGCCATATTATAATTCAGGATCGGGCATCTTGCTTCCCAGCCCACATTTTGCATCAAGATCCAAACGATCTCCATACCTGTGTCATTGACGGATGTGCTGCACCAGGCAACAAAACCACTCATTTGGCCGCACATATGACAGGACCTGGATCGGTGGTCTATGCATTTGAAAGAGACTCGAAACGAGTGCAAGTGCTCAAAAAGATGTGCGGTGTCGCCCTACCATCGAAATCAGAATTGATACAAGTTACTCATGCCGATTTCACAACTACCAAACCCCAAGATTTCCCGAACGCAACAGGATTCGTATTGGATCCATCATGCAGCGGGCTGGGGATATTCGGCCGTGTGGTAGAGGATGGCGTCGGTGCCAACGAACAGGAAGAGGAAGGTAAAGTGAATGCGAATGAGGAGCGGCTCGCAAAATTAGCTTCGTTCCAATGCGCAATTGTGAAACACGCGATGAAATTCCCAAGCGCACGCAAAATCGTCTACTCTACATGTCTGATTCATCCTCAAGAGAATGAACGGGTGGTCGTTGATGTGTTACTAGATGCAAATACCCGAAAACAAGGTTGGAGGTTGGAGAAACGCCAGCACGTACTAGCGCTGTGGCCTCGTCGAGGATTGGCTCCCGAGTTTTTGCAATTCGCTCAGGAAGATCAAGCCCTTAGCGAAGAGCTCGCAGGGGGCTGTGTCCGAGCCATGCCACGTGTAGATGGAGGAATCGGGTTTTTCGCAGCCTGTTTTGTGAGGGATATAGCCGAGGAGTCGTGAGTCGGCAAGGTACATCATGCAAATGAAAGCAACGGGATTGTCCAATTAGACAGTGAACAGCACTTACGATCAGGGCAACGTTCCAGTCTCTATATTCAGATGGATCAATTACATAGCCAGCGCTCCCACAATTCCGGTCACTAGCCAATTCGTTCTCAGAGTGGGCTTCAGAAGGATGCGAGAGGCCCCTTTAAAGCGGCATTCGGACCCTTCTCGCTCCCCAACCGATCGCGTAAAATGGATGCGCTTAAGCTGTCAGCACTGGTTTCAGGTTCTCGTAATGTAATGGCACGACTTAAAGGGATGATGTTGAGAACTAGATAGGTGCCAGACCTCATGTTATATTCTTCTCAATCAAACATTGTAGCCCAGAACTTACCATGAGAAATACCAGACCTCTCGGCATCCCAGATATAAGGATGTATCATGGTGGCTCCAATAGTGGTTCATTATACGGCTCCGGGCTAGAACCGAGGTTGAGGAGGCTCGTAAAGTATTGCGGAATGGGGGTATATTTCATACAGGACGTCCGATCTACAGGAATCGAGCTGGTTTAGCATTTTCGACACTTTTTGAAATTTTCCGATATCAGCCATAATAAATAGTGGACTGGATTCGGGCGACGATATCACCGCGAATTCGCTTTTCAAATCCGCGAAATTCGCAAAATTGACCGAGTTATTCAATGAAAACAGAGGCGCCGTGTCTGAGACTCGAGCTTGGGTTCTTCGGATGAGGTTGATCGTTCTTGACAATTCTGCCATAGCATCGTGCGGATTCGAAGAAGGTATATTTTCCAGGTGGATCGGCCTCTTAGATTCATTAAATTGCAAATATCTCTGTATCAGGGGTTTCATATGCGCCGCGAGGATGACCATGGCATGCTCATGAATCGGCGCTTCCTGCTGATGCAACTCGAGCAGCAGTTTTCAAGACTCAAGGTACAATAAATGCTGGTAATATTCATTCATCATACTTTAACTCGCCACCGCGTCGTCAATTCAGATGATAATGGAGAGCTATGACGAACAATAATCTGGCCGAGCCATACTTTTCCACGAGCACCAATGTGGTTTGACAAAGATGATTCTTGGACCTTAGGGACACCAGAATGACTTACACATCAAACATCAAGCGAAAACCGCGAGGCACCCGAAATTACTCTCCAGAAACAGTTGCACATGCTGCTTCCAATGTTTATATGATCAGGGATCATGTTTCATAGATTCAAGAAAGACGCTTTGACGACTTTTTTTATTACGTTCAGTATTTTGAAATTTCAATTTAGCATTATCTCCGGACCTCCCAATCGTCATTCACCACAGCGATCCTCAATGAACACTCCTCGTTCTTGCCCAAAGATGTTTACTCTTGCCGTTTTGCGACATATTCGGGTCAAATGGTCAATTTGGGCCATCAAAAGCCTTGGCGGCGCTAGACCGCGCGCATCCGGTCTTCCCTCGAAGCCATAATGGTGAAAATAACGATGGAAGATAGTAGGCGCATCGCTTTGGCAGTCCGAGTTCGTTTTTCACGAGTCTATCCGTTTGATGCTGTCATTGTTTGGGACTTGAGTCGACGCCCTGATGATAGCAGACTTTGCATCAAAAACAAACCATCACACTTGAGCAATGTATCCATCCGTTGAGAACACGCAGTGTCAGCATGATTAGGCTGTTTGTTGGTTCGTCAGTTTCTGCTTCTTCCGCTCAAGTGTGATCATGAAACAAGAAGTAGATCTCTCCGCCGTCTACGGAGCGGTTGAGAAAAATTGAGAATTTCGGCGCGTAAAATTAATGCGAGAGAAAGCATAATTCGAGGGCACCACACAGGGCAAAGGAATGCAACTGGCGAGAGCAGCATTGTGACACCCACAAGTGAAAAGTTTCCTCCATTGATTAGTAAAACTTAAGTCGATCGATGATCCCGATCCATCGGAGATGCTTGTAGATCGTCGATTCATTCACGACTCCGTCCACCGATGTGAAGTATCAAGAACTTATCATCCAGAAAATCAATTTGAGACTTCCATCATCCGCAAAGATCTTCCTTGATAGCCCTCTTCGTGAGGCGACTAGTCCCCCCTGTTGTTTTTAGCAAGTTTGCCATCCGAATAGCAATTATATCGATGCGGAGGGTGATGTGATTATGGCGGTACCTCTGCGGTATTGAACGCTATGACGAGTCTCTGAGAGCCTGTGGCGCCTCACATGGCTTTTCCTAGACGTTGTGACAAACCAATTAGAGATATGGGCGGTGCTAGCAGTCGGTCGCTTAATTTCAACTCCCTCGCCAGAAGCCAATTGGTGCTTCCACACGCCTGAGCTTGAGGTGATCATCAAGATGTGACTTCGCTAGCGCGATTATTTATTTCCTGCATGATTCAATCGTCTCAAAAGCGAAGAGGAGCAATCACTAGTATTTCTGGTATTTTTCGGATAAGATGGACGGAATCCGTCTACGAATACTCATATGTGATGCTCTTTGGCCTGAATACGAAGGTTTCCGAGAAAATACCAGCTGTGTGTGTCAAACGAGCAAAAAACTTATGGATTATCAAGGAGGATGGCCACTCATAGTCAGTGTTGGACAAAAAACTACAATGCTTAAGAATTTGACGCATTCACCGGATTCGGCGCTTTTCATGAATAAAGTAAGAGAGCGCCGAAGAGCTGGTTGCCAATTGGACATTCGCCGTCCCTCAACTGTCTGATCGAGGGGCTGCCGCAGAGAAAGAAGTAAAAGGAGTAAACTCGAACTTCTGATTCCGAAAAAGAGTTTTGCAAGATAGGTATGGCGCATTGACGCTCCAATTTATCGTATTCCATGGGGTGCAAAAAGAAGCTTATTCCGTCAGTGATATCGCCCCAGTACCTCAAGAATTGCAGTCGCTATTTGAAAGTGGAGTTATTGGGCTGCGGTAAACGGGCCTTTATCGCATGTTAATCTTTGCCGGTTGGCGGTTTGACTTACATTAGAAGGAAGCGCAAGCTCTTGTGTATCTTTTTGTCAATTCAAATTCGATTGACAATGCCGCGCAGTCGAGATATCTACATTTTCATGAGATTTCATGTTCAGAAGGCTCAGCCACCCCATACAACAATTTTTGTTGTCTGCATGTGCAGGAATGGCGCAGTCGTCAAGGTTGCGATCTAGAAAAGTGAGCCAAGGGAATACATCACGGGTTCGACCTTCATCGGCGAGTTTGATACAATTCACTCAGTTCTGCCTATTTAAGGTATTGAAAGGACGCGGGGCCGTCAAATCGTCGCGCGGTTCCGAAGAGTTGGTTATAATGGCAAAATCGAAGAGTTTTAAAATGGGCCTCTTTGGGGGTATTGATCCATGCCGCAATATTGAATACGGCCTTCTGACTCGCGTGTGCCCTTTGTTGACTGCTTTTCCCTGGTCGCTTCCTTGGAAAGTGACGCCGGTCATTGGACTTACAGCCTTTAGCGACCCTTGTAAGCCTTGATTTCCTGGCACACAAGAGCGCCATTTTCAGACGTGTAATTATTTTTTTATATCAAGCTTACAACTGATACACGAAGCCATTGTCACCTTGCAGCGCCTCAACACGAATCAAAATCCATGCCGCCCCAACACGTATCATAATCTTCAACATCGGTACGTACCAACAGCTCCAATCCTACTCTCCTCGGCTTGCGTTGGCAGCATAGTTGAATGAGACACAGTTAGATACAAGTTGCAAGTTAAAGAAAGTAAGCAACAACACTGACCTTAAGTGTGTGAGTTTTAGCATATTCGGACGGGTTCAACATTCCTGCGAGTTCTATTCTACGTATGTGCCCTGGACTGGCGTCGGTAGCAAGTTTAGATAGTACACGGCTAGATAGGCCGCGAATGCAAGTTACAAGTTCAAAAAGAAAAGTACTGGCAGTTCCCATCGATGCCTCTGAGCTTTTGTTGGACTATACTCTCATATATAGTTTCAACTAGTCGCACGTTAAAAAGAACAGATCCATAAATCTTGAACTGCGAACCGACATAAGCACAAAGACGAGGATGCGAACTATGGCTACTGGATCTCCTTATCGAATGACCCAACAACTTTACCAAGCTGCACATCACTCCGACCATTGCTAGTTATGCAAGGGTCATCCTTGAGGCTTTAATAATTTGTGGTCGAGAACACTATTCCTTGCGCAGATGGGGAAAGGGGCTTCACTAGTTGGGCAATGAGTCCAGATCCACGTAAACTTATGGAGGGCATCGGAATTGGAAAGGGGTCCAACGGAGTTACAAAGAGTCTTTCTAAACGAGTGAATAGGTGCCACATCGCATATCCAGAGCCTCCCTTCACAAGTTAAGTCATGCACCGTCTTTGCCATTACTCGCATTTCCCAGGCCACCTTTCAATTTGCGCCTCAAAAATATCAAGTAGCAGAGCCCGAGCCAGACGCTCAGAAGGTACGTGTGTAAGTCAAATAACTTCGTTGTAATCTCCGCAATTGACTTGTGAATGAATCCGGGCTCGATTATTGCCTGAAAGTGGCCAGTAAAGTATTGCGGTGAGGATGAATATCTCCATGCAAGACGCTCGATCTGGGGGAATCGAGCTGGTTTAGCATTTTTGACACTTTTTGAAATTTTCCGATATCAGCCATAATAAGTAGCTGGTTGGATTCGGGCGACGAAAAAACCGCTAACCCACTTTTTGAATGCGCGAAATTCGCAAAATTGAGTGAGTTATTCGATAAATACAGATGTTCCAGCCTTGAGATTCGAGCTCGGGTTCTTTTGATGAGACTGCACGTTCTTAACGAGTTTGCCATAGCATCGCACGGGTCCACAATAGTTTAATTAATGGGGTGGATCGGTCTCTCAGTTTCATGATATCGCAGATATCTTTGCAACGGGGGTGATATATGCGCCGTCAGCATGACCATTGCATGTGTATGGATTGACGCTTTATGCTGATGCAACTCGAGTGCCAGTTTTCGAGACTCAAGATGCAAAAAAAGCTGATAACTTACAGTCATCAATTTTTGACTCGGTGCCGCATCGCTGATTCACCTGGCACCGCAGAGCTATTAACACCAAAAGTATAGCCGAGCCTTGCCCTTTCACGAGCAACAATGTGGGTTGACAAATATGATTTTTGGGCCTTGTGGACATCGAAATCACTTGCATCACGCAGACTATGCGAGAAACTTGACGTGGTTCTCCAGAAACAATCATGCAGGTCTCTTCTGATACATATGCGATCTGTGGCCTGACTTTATAGATTCTGGAAGGACGGTTGGACGACCTTATCCATGATTTTCAATTTTTGAATATTCAGCAAACTTTGACCCCCCGGCCTCCCAATGATCATGATCAACAGGAATCTTTAATAAAGCCAACGTCGTTCTTAAGAGGGGTGGTCATTTTTGCTGCTTCTCGACACCTGGGTTCAAATGTTGGTTGAGGGTCTCCGTAGGCCATTACGGCGCTAGACCGCCCTGCGGTCTTCGCTCGAAGACACAATGGAGGAATAGCAATGGGGTGTTTGGGTTGAATTTCTCCGAAAGTGCTAATCCGCTTTTCAAACCTTCGTCCAGCGGAAATAGTCAAGCTTTTAGGACTTGAATGAGTCCCTTGTGCCAACGATTTCGCATCAAACACAAGCCATCACAATTTAGCAATATATCCATGATTGAGGTGGATAGTATCAGTATACTTATCATGATTGGACGTTCGACATTTCATTCTTCTCGCGACCAATCGCAGTTATGGGAGAAGGAGAACGAGGCATTTGTCGAGGAAAATTGAGAATTTCGGCGCCTACCTAATCTTGGCGTGGGGAAAAGTATTCGTTGAGGGTGCAACTCGAAGAGAATGAATGCAACTTACGAGAGCGGCGCCGCGTTCGTCGCAATTGAAGAATGGCTCCCCTAATCAATATGATTTCAATTGATCAACGATTACCATTCATCGGAGATGCCGATGGATCGGGGATGCCGTAGGATCGTCGATTCGATCATACCCCCTACCCGGTAGCCTCAATATGAGGCCGTCAAGCACTTCTCTTTTGGCGAGCATTTCGAGGTTTCCGATATCCGCGACGTTTCTCCCTGATTGTCTTTTTCGCGAGATGCATATCCTTACTCTGCCCCAAACGCAGTGCTCCTGAAGTACTACATGTATCGACGCGTAATGCAATGCGATGATTGCGGCTCATATGCGGGATCGAATGCTGGGACGAATTCTCGAGAGCCTGCCATTAGGCTCTCCCCAGATGTTGTGACACATCGATCAGTGAACTGTTGTTGCTAATCTTCTGGCACCTTATACTGTTCACTTCACACATGGCTAATGAGGGTTTTCATTCGTCCGAGGCGAGTAACAGAAGTTGGACCCGCTACTAAGAGTTTGTAGTCCCACAGGCTCAATACATCTCGGAGGCATGTGATATTAGCCACCAGTGGTTGTGATAGTTTCTGTATGTGGTGGACAGAAAACAAACCTTGGGTCTCACACGCGATACTTTCCTGCCTGACTCATAGAGTGCTTTAGGAACAACGGACTGTGTATGTCACATGAGCGGATGTTCATGTACTTGACGAAATACACACATGCCCAAGAAGATGGGATATGAACTATATCTTACGCTCCCAATGGATGGCATTGGAAAATCTCGAACTGCCGGCCAGCAGCCAGATATTCGTTGCCTTTCGATGTTCCAATTCAGGGGCTATCTTTGAGGAAATAATCGATTGAATTGGCGGTCGCAAGATGATTATGGGTTATTGACGCTCAATTTTTTCGTGTGCTTTAGGATACTATAAGAAGATCGACCCTACGGTGATATCGCGTCATGACCTCACGGATTGCGATTCCTATCTTAAAACGGCTGATCGGGCCAAGCTAACTGAGCCTTTTTTTTCGTGTTGATCCTGATCGATCTCTACAGAACTGAAACTTGGAGAAAGCGCAGATTCCGGTACATCTTTGAACAGGTCCGAAAACGTCTTGTAATAACCCGGAGTTGAGATTATTGCGATTTTTTGTAAATCTCATCAAAAAACTTGGCCACCCCGAAAACAAATCTTCTTCAACTAAAGGTACAGGAATGGCGCAGTCGTCAAGGTTGCGTCTCAAAAAAGTCTGCCACCGGAATATGTCGCGAGCTCGACCCTTATTGGTGAATTTATAGCGACTCTCTCAATTGTATGAATTTCCACCTGGAAAGGACATGGGTCGTGAAATTGTCGCGCGGATTCAACGAGCTAATCATTAGGGCATACATCGAATAAATGAGTATATGTTTGGTCGACGCCTGCACACGGTTTCTTGCTTAGGGTGTTGATCCACGCCGCAATACAATCAGCCCTTCTGATTTGTTCATACTTCTTAGCCATTGCTTTCCCCTGATCGCTTCTGTTATGAATGACGCCGGTATCTAGATCAGGAGGGCTGTCAAACTTAGGGTCACCGGCAGTCGCTGTGAGCCTCCTCACAGGGGTGTTCCTCACATGAGTGCCATCAGAACTCAAATGTACGCTTTTTCGACATGACTGAAACGTTTATAGAGGGCAAAGGCATTTTTCGCACATAGAGGAAACCTCAACGTCGCTAAACCATGCTTGGTTGGTAGCGGTGGCACTTATTGAAAGGGATTGTGTGCTTGCGTTTGGATCGCAACATCAAGATATACAGGTTTTGATATCCCGCATACGATCATCGTGTTCTTTGAGCTTGGTTTAGCCTACAGTCTCACATATGGAGCCTCTAATACAGTAAGAAGAGACCAGCGAATATTTATCAAGTCGTTCTGCCAGAAAAAAGTACTAACTGTTGATGAGATTGTGGTTAAGCACTTTCAATTGACTAACTGGAAACCACAAACAATGCCATTATGGCGACTTTGAAGGAAACGAACAATAAAGATAGGCCAATGAGTTGACAAATTGGAGGTTTTCTCCCCATCGTCGAATCAACAAAGCAGGCTGATCTTTCTGATCAAATGATTCAATAACTTCGCCTTCAGTCTGTTCGATACTAACATATTAAGAGAGTTTCATAGGGCCTCTTCCTTGATTCCGTAGCATTCTACTCAGATCCGCATGGTCTGATGGAGCGAGTCAAAGAAAAAGGGATCCACCCAATTACTGAAGGGGTTTTCTCGAATCCGTATAGAGCTATCACACCGTATACTCAGAATCTTGACCCCCTACTATCCCCTAATATGATGGTATCCTCATTGACTGCATTTATGGAAAACCCGTACGATTTTGCGAAAGATGGCGCCACTTGTACAGAAAAATGATATAAAAGCCAGGGCAGCCCTTTTGAACAGCTTGATTCGTAAACACCTGCTCAAATCACTTTAGATTTACTCACCTAAAAAGTCTCACATTCTGTGATTTCTCCGGATACCATACATTTTCGTCTGTCCTCTAGCATGACATCAAAATAACCTGATTACATTTGCAAGCCTAGAGCGGTCATCAGATCTGATGAATCTCTGCTGCAGGTTGCGCTCTGCGATCGTTCCCGTCGTTCCCATCGTTCCCCTCGTATGCACACAACGTGACCTCATCCATCGCGACGGGCGAGTATCCCGGAGGCGTCTTTTACTGGAGATTAAAGAGCTTATTTAGAAGTGAGTTTGCGCCTGATAGCTAAACCTTATAGGAACTCGAGAATGGCGCTAAGCAGTGTTTTTCATGACTACTCTGCCTTCAGCAATGGAACTACTTATGGGGATGCCTTTGCAAACTTTGGCAAAGTCGCGTCTCTCAATTTCCTCGAGCGTGCTTGGGGCGCGTACTATTATTACATGAACAACGACTTGTTCGCCACTGGCTTGTTGTTCTTCGTCCTCCACGAAGTTGTCTACTTTGGACGTTGTTTGCCATGGTTCATTCTCGATAAGATTCCCTACTTCAACAAGTACAAGATTCAAGAGGCGAAAATGCCTTCAACTGAGGAGCAATGGGAATGCTTCAAATCCGTTTTGACCTCTCACTTTTTGGTCGAGGCGATCCCCATCTGGTTTTTCCATCCCTTGTGCCAGCAAATCGGTATTCTGTATAGTGTGCCATTCCCCAGCATCACTGAGATGGCTGTTCAGTTGGCTGTCTTTTTTGTTCTCGAAGACGCTTGGCACTACTGGTTCCACCGCGGCTTGCACTATGGTGTGTTTTACAAGTACATTCACAAGCAGCACCATCGCTATGCCGCCCCATTTGGGCTTGCTGCTGAGTATGCTCATCCCATTGAGGTCGCCTTATTGGGTGTGGGCACCGTTGGAATTCCTATTGTCTGGTGCTTGATCACCAAAAAATTGCACCTTTTCACCGTCTGCTTGTGGATTTCGCTCAGACTCTTACAAGCTGTCGACTCGCATTCCGGTTATGAGCTTCCTTGGTCCTTGCACCACCTTGTCCCCTTCTGGGCTGGTGCTGATCACCACGATGACCATCACCGCTATTTCATTGGCGGCTATTCCTCCTCGTTCAGATGGTGGGATCATTATTTACAGACAGAGGCTGGTCCTAGAGGTAAGGCTAAGCGTG
Source organism: [Candida] argentea (assembly GCA_030581555.1). Taxonomy (NCBI): domain Eukaryota; kingdom Fungi; phylum Ascomycota; class Pichiomycetes; order Serinales; family Debaryomycetaceae; species [Candida] argentea. Next base: position 15,863 of record JAKTTQ010000013.1, read on the forward strand.
AGCAACATATGCTCAGCAAAGCTGCCAAGTCGCAGAAGAAGAATTTGTAATACTCACATAGACCCCACTTTGTTATATAGATCCCTGCCCTTCAAGTTAAAAAAATCATAAATTCAGTTTGATTTCCGCTTAGCTGGCTTGTTGCTACATGTAGTGTTATTCGAAGAATACATGTGGCGATATTAGTATCGCAGATATTTGTCCTCCCTGACATTTGTGATGTACGACCGTGACGTAGGAGAACTCACTGTGACGACGGCTTTCTGAATTCCTGATGCTGAAGCGCTCGCCTCATCGCACCACAAAATGTTTGGAGATCTGCAGCTTGCCTCTCAGATGATATTTTACTTCCCATTATAGTGACCGAGTCGACGACCTGGGGTTGACGCGTTTCTCTTTGATGTGTTCTTACAACACCGGCCTTTGATTCGACTTGCCGCGAACCCAATCCTTGTATTCGGCACGCTTCTTTGCCAAATTAATCATATCCAATCGTGACTCGTATTTACAATACGGGCTGGGGCCAGCGTCCTCGAGGATAGCCGTTGACTCGGTCATATTGATGGGTAGGAGATATGTATCAGGATACTCCATGGGCTCGTTGACAATGATGTCACGGAGTGGAGAGTCCGGGTCGAGATCATCATGGCTTCTTCCCTGTACTTTATAAACCGGTTTATTTTTGATTGACATCAATGCCGCCATGACCACCAAGCCAAGTGCTAACAAAGTTTCAAGCACAATATCGATCGGGGTAGAGGAATGACCTAGCAAATGCTGTGCTTCATAAGACGAGTAGCCAGCATGAGCAAATATAATCCCTCCAATACAATAGCAAAGTTTCTCGATGAACATCAAATCGTGTAGCACAGAGCGGCACCTCCAAAAGGAAATTGTTCTCAAAACCACTTGGAGCTGGGTTCGAGTCGGGGAGCTGATTTCCACTGAGATCAAAGTCCATTCCCCAATACGGAAGTCTACGGCCTTCTCAGGTTTGCATCACGTGGCCAGAATCGTCTCGCCCGGCAGAAACACCGATAGGGCCGGCGCGTAAGATTCTGTATTTACCTTCGAGTGAACTGTATGGCTAAATCAACAGTGGGAGCTGATCCTCCTCGATTCCTCACTTCGGTGGACTGTAGGATACTCCAGTACCGGTACAATGCTATCAAGCTTGGTGCACTTTTGCGTAGTTTGCGCCGACTAATCAAAGAGACCGAGCTTCCAGCTTCAGCGGATATCACTGTGCATTTGAACGATAAGACAGATTGTGGCTCGCCTTGCACGTCGTCCGATTCCTCTGCTACTGTTTTCTCTGATCCTTCGTCGGTATCCAATGTATCGACCACCACTTCTGGAACTCCCTCGGACTCCAATCAACCATCTTCGAATCCGGATATATCTACATGTGCCCCAACCTCTGCAATAGATTCGGAACTCGCATCGGAAGCGCCATCTCTGGAACTGAATGCCACACCACCTGCTAAAGTTCCACTGAGTCTGTTTTCTCTCCCTCTCGTGCAATATGTTGTTCTTTTGGCGAGTCCTGTTTTCGCAATCAACCACTCTGCCTTTCAAAAGCGATTAGAATTGCTTGCTCAATTCAAACTCTTTCGCATTATGCCAATCCAGATTTCGCCAAGCCCCACTCATATCCCATATGATCAGCCTGATATCGAGCCCAACGCTCTCCATGATCTTCCACTGCTCTCGATTGCTCTAAAATGCTTAAAAGCTCTTTCGTCTTTGGCAGAGCTCGCTGTAAAGGGTTACGCCAAGAAGCTCGTGCAAGCAAAAGATGAGCGTGAAGCCTCTTTCGGCCCTGCGCCCGATGGATATTATAATGACATTGATCAAATCGCGTTGGAAATTTTCGATTGTGATGATGACCTCGATTTGACCCTTGCACAAACTGTCTTACCTGTCCAGATCAATGCAACGCATGAAGACTATGCTGCGTCGACATTGATTGATATGGACATTAAGATGCTTTTCGTGCTATCACAGAGTATGCAAAGAACTCTCGGTCGCTTATCGTCGCGCGTCAAAAGTCTTCGTGCGATGGATGACTCACAGGCAGTGGGGTGCTACGGACTTCACCAGGCATTTCTACTCATTCTGCGGCTCAATGAGCTCGGCGCCATCTTCCGCCATTTTGGTCGCAACGCGTACTTTGCTAATTCCCAGCACTTGCACTACCAGAAATTCCTTTCAATGAACAAAAACCCTAGTTACTTCAAGCAAGTCGTTCTACGCGGACTAGAAAATATGGTTGCCGGGCCCAAGGGAAACGGTGCGTTAGTTGCTAATTTGACGCGTCTTATCAGGCATGGATCTCGGCATGAAGTCGATTCCAAAAACGTCGTAGAATTCACCAAGTTCGTTGGCCAAAGCATAGAACATCTTGGTGTATCAAACACCAAGGTTGGCGAATTCACGCTCGGATGGCTCTTGACCGAAATCAGATACCGCAAGGAAATGAATCTCCCCATATCAACTTTGCAAGTCATTCATGAAAAGTCTGGATTCATCGTCGATCCTATTGTGAATGGCTCTGCGACCACCACAGCACCTGAAAAAAGCGTTCCTACTGGACCAAGTGCTCTATCAGGGGCCCTGCGACTGGCCAGGTCGAAAGATGCAGCATCAACTAATTCAATCAAGACCCCTATGGGGAGCACGCACAATATCAAAGGCATGACTACCAAGAAGCCTATCCCCGATCTGAATGGGTCACTTGAAAATTCAATGCCTCTCATGACACCGCAAAGCGCCCAACAATCAGACATTGCTTCGGATTCTTCATCGATATCAAGTCTCAACAGTATTCTGTCGACAGCTTCGAGTCAACGAACTTTGGTGGCGACCTTTCAAACCCAGCATCGCCTATACAAGAGCAATAGCGAGGACCACTTGCCTGCCGCCACCAAAACGAGAGATCCATCGGTGGGTATCAATAGATCACGCTCAAACTCACAGCCTATTAGGGGCAGCGAGTGTATGGCAACGCGTGCTGCCGCTGGTTCGTTCAGGGCTGCAGGCGCATCTTTTCGAGCCCCGGAACCGCGATCTCTGCCTATTTCCAGCAAACGTTCGAGCAAAATCTACGCATCTCCATCGCCGGATGCTGGTTCTCAGGGTAAATCATTACACTTCGTTCAAGAGGGCGAGGAGCAACTGCCCCGGTTAAAGCCGCTTACTGCACAGCAGAAATTCAACCAACGTATTCGACAAGCGGCCAAGTCCGGATCGTTGATGACGCAGCCCATGAATTCTCAAACCGCGTATGTCTTTGATCCGAGTCATCCGGATTACCGACAGGGATCTGTTTACAAGACAAAGCCAGAGGCGCCCGTGACGATCGAGCAACCCGCAAAGCCAGAGTCGTCAGACCCACCATCCAAGCCCGATAATGCTTCCTCGCCAGGACCGGTGCGTGTAGTCAGTGTGCATGACACCATTACTCGCCGCAATACCCGCAAGAATAGTGTATCGGCGCCGGCGCCACCAGTTCTGGAGATGACTGCGGTCGATGACAATGGACCAATTTTTGTGAAAAAAGTCCGATTCACCGGGATTCCTCCCTACAACGAGGCGGAAGAAGTCTCGGCGAATTTTGCCAATAAGATTCTCAAGGGGTTCCCCGCGTATACGCCGTCGACATCACAATTCAAGCGCAAGGACCGTATGTTACGGAAGGAGGAAAGTTTGGAATTCCGCCATCAACTTCACGATCCACAGAACGAAACTTCTACCGCCCCTTCATTCTCGGAGCAAGTCTCTGCTCAGCTCGCGGAGCTCTCCGTTCAATCGCCTCCACCGCGCAAAGCATTATCAAGACTTCGGAAGCTTCTCTAAACGCTTCCAGTTGTAACTTGTATGCAGTACGCGATATCGAAAATATTTTGTCAAAACTTTGGCGGGCATCGCGACTGGGATTCAACTGATCGGAGTGTTTGACTGGTTCGTTGCATGCGATAGAACAAGAGGCATTTAATTATAAACAGAAACAACCACAGTCACATGCTGAAAGCTGAAAACACAATATACAATCGAGTTGGCGAGAACGGTTTGTCCAATTGCTTCTATGTTTTCCATACTGAACTCTATGTATCATTAGCACCGATTCATTTGAAAGATCCCATCAACGGCATCAAAGCCCAGCATTTAGACCCTATGGTGATGTCCTATTTCCCTCGAGCCCGTGGGGTGGTGTTATCATATCTGAATATCAAGCTTGGTCACCAGAACGAGAGCGTTAATGCTGAAGGTGAGGAGGTCACTATTGCTCGTATCGAGGGTTCTACTCCCTTTACATTCATGTGGGTGCTGGTCGATCTTTTGGTGTGGCGGCCATTAGTTGGAGACGTCATGGAAGGATACGTTTACATGCAGACCGCCTCCCACCTTGGTCTTTTAGTTCACGACACATTCAACGCATCAATCAAAAAGGCCAGTATACCGCACCACTGGGAGTTCGTGCCCAGTCAAGAGGACGAGATTGCAGATGAATTTGCGCTGCTGGCCAAATCGTATGGATATTGGGCAGACGAGAATGGTAATCGCATTGATGGCAAGCTCAAGTTTTTCGTCAAGCGTGTGCACCTGGCAAGCAAAGTCTTATCTCTCGAGGGAACATTACTTGAACCAGGCCTGGAACAGGAGTCCCAGCCTGTCCTGCATAAAACACATGTGCGGGGCAATGAAAGTCAAGCCGCCAACCTTGGGAAGCATTTAAAGTTTGACGACGAGGACGCCAAGGACAGCACTGGTGTGAACTCTGGCCAAGGAAAGATAATCGCCGATGGAGACGAGGAGATGCCTGCGTACGAGCAGGAAAGCGAAGAGGAGGAAGAGGAAGATCAAGCTGATAATTCTGATGCAAGCGATTAAGATTTTCAGATCAATATAGAACAAGACCCACATAAATGACAAGTCTTTTTTTTATGACTCAAATGAAAGATTCGACGGGAACTGGCAGTGTGGTACCCAAGTAAAGACGCAGTCTATTATTTCCTATGTACAATGGATTATTTAGGGTTTTTGTCATCATGAATCATTCTCCAAATAGCGTCTCTATCCTGTACGGATGGATACACGTATTTTGTGTTGCGCGAGCCATACAATAGGCGGTAATACCATTTTTCACGATGGAGGGACCCTGCCGGAACGGGTACGGGATTGCTTGGGATTGGCGGCTTTGGCGCCTTTTGAAGTGGGGATCCTACGTTGCTCAGTCCCGTACCGGCCATGGTTAGATGCTGTACACGCCTTAGCTTGCGAAAACTGTAGAGAGTGATGACCGCTCCTTGGATGAGAGCGATGGCAACAATGGTCCCGAACCCCCATGAGGTTTCTTCAATGTAATTTTTCAAGTTCATGCCATAGAACGCGGGCAAAAGCGCCGCCACCGTGAATCCAAGAGTGTAGACGGTGAGTTTCAATTCAAACATCATGAGGGAATTGCGCAGGGTGTCGAGGATGATATTTACAATCTCCTCGGTTACCTTGATGTCGCTGATGAGAGACCCAGCCTGCTGGGCGAACTCATCATATTGATAGTAGTAGGATTCGAGGATCATTTCTAGCTCGTCATAGTTTCCATTTGCAGGGTTCTGGAGAGGTTTGGGATCCGTCAAGTACATGCCCGCCAAATCCTCATCATTGTCTAGCAATTCTTCGAGGACATCTCTTATCAATATAGTTTTCTGATAGTAGCTGGTAAGCGATTTCAGCTTGATTAAAAGCGATTGAAGCTTGGTCCGGTCGACCAGCCTTTCAAGCTCCGTAAGGATCTTGCCACACGCTTTGACGTGCGATTTGCATTCTGCCTCCAAGAGGGCCATGACGCTAATGAGAATAGCTTCGAGTGCTCTGAACTCGTAGCTCACATTGTGTGATGGGAGTTTGAGTTTGAGCTCCAAGTCATACATGAAGAGTCCTAGTTTGCGGGCGACATGTGGCGTTGAGGTGTCGAATACGAGAACCAGATCCTTTTTGATGATTGCTTTGATGTGTAGCAAGTTCACGAGTATAGAATTCGGTCTTACCATGATCGAGGGAGCAACGTCGATCGATGAGGAATCGATCTTGCGAAAGTCTCGCGCAAAGAGGCGGTTATCTTTCAAGAACTGCATTTTGGGAAACCGTTTCAGAACGGCGGTGATATTCCCCTGGCCATTGAATATTGTACATGAGATATATGCATCGTTCGGCGTAATAGGTTTAAGTTGGCCATGAGGCTTGGAAGAGAGCACCGATTCGAGAATTTGCGGTGAAGTATGCGATGACGGACTCGGAGACTCGTTCCGATGAGTCAATTTCAAGAGTTTTTCAAGATAGTTCGAGCGAGGGCCATCGGACTTGAACCTTGAACCACTCACGAGATCAAATACACTATACTGTCGAGATAGAGGACGTGTTAGTCCTAGGATTAAGCGCATGGGCGAGCCGAGGGATTTCAAAGCGTTCAATCAGTGGTTTTTCGCAAGAGGCTCCGTTTTTCTATACGACTTTGGCGTTGCGGTTCAGATTATAAAGTCGTTCGTTTCACTAATTAAAGAACTTACGAGTAGGCGAAGGGCCAAAGAGTTCAAGGCGCACTCCCGGTAAGGCCTCCTGCGACAAAATGTGCAAGCGCTCTTCCAAGGTATTGTCGACCTCGATCTTGCCACTACTATTGACTACGATAACCCCGCCGGCAATCTCCTTGCTCAAAAACGACTTGTCGTCAACCGTACATTCCGGGGTAAAGCCGGCTTTTTTGGAGAATTCTTGCACTGCGGTCTCGAGAGCTCTCTTGGCAATATCAACGTCGGCCTCACGCACGCGGATGGTCACTGTCTTTTCCAAGAGGGCCAATATTCCCTCTTCAATCAAACCGACCAAGATCTGCTCATACTTTGCCTCGTCCTTTGTGATCTTGTGCAACGCCTTCTCGGCCTCTTCAAAGATTTCACTCAACACCTGGTCCTTGGTGTCCAATACCCTTAATCTAGTTTTGTTTCCAATGGTGGACTTTGTAATCTGCTGAGCCAACGAGGCCTTTTTGAGCTTCTTTGCGTATTCCGCGTCAATGGCCGCGGTTTCAGCTCTCACCACCTGCGCTTTCTCGATCTCATACTCTTCATCGGCTTTTACCCTGATTTCCCGCGCCTTCTCTTGTGCCTCCTTCTCGATGAAGGCCTGCATCTTACGGAGCTCCGATTTCACCTGGTATGTTAGTCGGCCGCAAATAGTACACACTTCTTGTTAACATACTTGATCATCTGACAATGACATTGCGGCGTGGGTGTTGGGTTGCTGCTTTGGGTTTACAACCACCAACTCTTATCGTCGCAGTTTGATTTCGACGCATTTGATTGCGGCATGGATGTTCTCAAATGTACACGACCCACGGGATATATATAGTGCTCTAGGGTGTATATTCCTTGTCTATATAACCTTGTCCATAGCATTGCGGGCGATTTCGACCCCTAAGAACGTGGCTGCGTTGGCGGGGAACGAACGGGCGAGCGCTGGCCCGACTCCCGGGAAGAATGCCTTGATCCCGCCCTTCGCATAAATTCCACGTGCTGCTTGGCCAATTGAAATGTGGGCATTGGACAGTTGTTGCGTCAGCTTTATGGTATCAATTGGGAACACACCCAACCACATCAGTACCCCCGCGCATCCGCCAGCCACGGAGATCGCTACAAGTGATATTTTTTCTCCTGGAGTCGACAATTTTTGTTTCACCACTTCATACGTCGCAAAGTATAAGGCCAGGCCAGGGCCATCACGGGCCAATGTTAATACCAGACCCTTGAAAATCAGTCGGAGACCTCCCGTTCGATACATTTCCTTCACAACAGCGCCCATCGATGAGTGGGTCCCCGTCTGGACCTGCATCATGACCTTTACTCTTTCAAAGGGAGCGGCGACGAGCGTGGTGGGGATTGCCAGGAGGAACCCCGCGGACGCGATATCAAAAGTGGAAAAACTTTTTGGTGAAGTTCCGGTGGTATATGACACCAATCTTTTGCCAACGTCGTAACCCCAGAATGATACTGCGAACATGGGGGTAACTCCAAGCAACGGCGGCAACACACCGCGGTACAAACCACGAAACCCGTCGCAAGCAACGGTGTCCCTAATGCATGTGACGGAGGAATTGTATACTCCAGTCTGAAGTCTTACTTTGACCAAATCGAATGGATGGCCGGTCAAAACGGCACTTTAAGGTCAGTACAGAAAAGTGGTTGTAGGGAGCTATCGAAAAACGTACCATACGCCACCAAAGCCGCCTGCGACAAAGGACTTGACGTTCTCAACCAATGGGCTGGACTGGGTAGGGCTACTATCGGCCGACATTGAACAATTGGTGGATAGCGTGGGGGAATACAAGCACGACAATTGCGGGGCATCAACGATATTTATCCTCGGTCCGATAGTGAATCACGTGCATTATTATAGGACGAATACGCATGAGGCATGGATTTTACCCCACAAGAGACGCCAAGGAGTGTAGTTGAGAGTCTGCGGAGAGATCCAACTTGAAGAGGGAGATTTGTTGTTTGTAGTCGATGCAATATGCACCGCGGTAAAGTTTCTGGTAGTTTGAGTTCAATCGGTTCTCTATGGTTGCAAGTTCATCATGATCAACAATGCCATTCGTGTTCATTATTGATCGAGCAACCTTGTGTTCTGATAACCCCAAGCAGAACTCCTCAACGCCCGTAGCAAACTCCGACACGGTGTTGAGAATATCGTACAACTGACCAATAAGGGATTGGCCTGAGGTTTTTCCAAACACGTCGGGGTCAAATAATCTGGTGTTCACGATGTGCTGCAAGTATTGTATGTGTTTCTGGCTGAATTCGTCAAGATTCATTTCAACTGCGTTGTGCGGTTCTGTGCCTGCGACGGACTTTTGCGCACCTATCGACGCGATGAAATCCGTGTTCAATTGGTTTCGATCTGTTGAACTATTGACCTGGTCAAGATCGGTCAAGCCCTTCATGAAGGTATTGAAGCTATTTTCAATGACATCGAAGAAAATGTGCGACAACATCGTCTCAATAACAGTTTGCATGGAGTGGCGTGCGACCATGAGATTGCGCAATGCTTCTTTGAGCGTATTGGGAGCACCAGGTAAGTCGGCGCGCAGAACATGACGGCCTCGAATGTATAGTTCGGATATCACAGACCGCACGTGAGACACTTTCCACAAGAAATTGAACATTTTGAGATACTGCCGCCATTGAGCACTTATCAAAGGCGCCAAGGGTAAATCATTTATGCGATAGTCAATGGTAAACACGTCCCAGCCGTGATTACCATGAGATGCATTGAGTAGACGAGCGTCAACGCGTTTTACAAAGGGGCAAAACTTTAGACTCGACATGGATATGGCTTTTTGAAGCAAGCCTAGAATCGCGCTTGTTTGTATATCGCCCACCCGAACCTCGAACGTTCTACTTCCCTCGGAAATGAGCGCATCGACAAAATTCGAGCATTGAATAAAGAAGAGCCGCTTGAGGTTGGTAAAATGTGAGAGCACCTCATAATTCCCATAAAGAACGATGGCGAGCCGATTGAGCAAGAGACTGTATTGTTCGTCCACAATGGACGCAAGTTTTTGTCGTGTGCTCGTCTCCAAAACGACGGCATAATGATGTACATAATCATTCGTCCACTCGAGCTGGTCACAAAAAGTGCGAAGAAACAAAACAGTCTTGCCCACTTGAAAAATTCGCTCGCCTAATTTCTCTGGGACAAATGAAGGCAAATTTCGCGGATGGAATACAACCTCCAGGTTGTAGTCTGACGAGCTATCGCTCAACGATGCGAAAAAGTCTTGGTCGTTGGTGTTAAGCTTACCATGCAATAGCCATTGGTGTATTGCATTGTAGTAGGGTTGCAGGGTTTTTCTGAATAGCTTGAACCCTAATTTCCGCATTTGCAAATTGCCCAGCTGGCTTAGTGTGTGTATACGAGAAAGAAAAACAGGCTCGGATTCGTTGGGCATTGCGTTGCACAATGCGTATAGCACTCTCAAATCCGCTAGTGGTTCGTCAATCTTCACGAGTATCGTAGATAAATGTGTTGGTTTAGCATCAAAGACGGTCTCGATATACTCGACGTATGAGCCTCGTGTATCGTCAAGAGCCCCTATAAAAGCTGTTTTCACGGTAGAGATTTGGAGGCCACGCTGGGCTGTAATGAAGTCGACGATCGACTTGAATATCATCCCACATTCCAATATAGCGCGCACGGTGCTATTATCGCCACAATTTAGATCCACAGGTAATTCAATTTCTTTCGGTCGAGAAAATACAAACAGCTCGGAATCTGATCCAAGCAACGCATACGAAAGACATCTTATAAGCACCTCATTTGACGACCGCTCGCCCATATCTGATCTCTCGGAGGGGGGTGGCACTGCTTGCGGTACAGGCGATTGATCTGATTGTGCCAAAAGCGCAGTGAGAAAGTTCAACCGAGTCAACAAAGAATGCGGATCCGCGCCTTCGTTTCTCGACTGTTCCGAGAGACGCGAAATCTCCAGCCATTCTGGAGTATAGCTATTTGACAAGAAAAACTGTGTCACCTGTGCGGCAAGACGCGTAGCATCAGTTGGATTATCGTTTGAAGATGCAATCAATTTGGTCGATACTTCATCGGAGATATTTTCAATGACTGCTTCATCGTATTCTCGCCCCACCAACCCTCTCACGAGTTTCAGGGCTTGATCACGTATACTCAGGGAGGAGTCTGACATTCCATTCAACCCTGCGGTGTTCCTCTCTATAATAGCCGTGACGGAAGCGTGCGCCAAAGAAATAGAATGTAGTACCGGGTGTTGCGAGCGCGGCGTACGAATTTGTTTGGGAAAAGTCTCCGAACTTGGGAGTCGAACCGTGTAACTAACGGGTGCCGGACTATTTGGGAAAAGTCTCCAAACTGGGGAGTCGAACCGTGTAACTTTCGGGTGCAGGTTTATTTGGGATCTCGGGAGTCGAACCGTGTAACTCTCGTATAAACAACTACAATCTCACTACACAGCACTTGAAACACTTATTCACTCACTCTCAATCTGACGATGCTTTGACTCCAGATGAAACTTCAACGGGCTGGATAACGGGATTCGATACGTTGGGATTCAAATCATCGTCAGTCAATGCCAATTGTTCATCAGTCCAAATATGCTTCACGGGACTTGAACCGGCTACGCCAACATTGCAGTGTCCACCAATGTTTTTCCAATCAGCGATGCGTTTCAAGCCTAATTCGGTGAAAACATCGTTCATGGCATTCAAGAGATGCTCAGCTTCTTTGGGCCCATGGCCGGGAGTAGGAGTGATTCTCAATCGTTCCTCTCCAATAGGCACGGTGGGGAAATTAATAGCCTGAACATAAATGTTGTGCTTGGATAACAACAAGTCAGAGGCACGCTTCGCGTCTGCTGCGTTGCCCACAAGCACAGGGATAATATGGGACGGGTTAGGGATCACGGGAATTCCAGCAGCGTTGAATGCATCCTTGACGTAGCGAGTGTTCACTTGCTGAGCAATACGGTCTTTTAAGGTGGAACGCTGGTGACGAATAGCTGTAGTTGATCCTGCCATAACAGCAGGAGGCAAGGACGTTGTGAAGATGAAACCTGCAGCATAACTGCGGAACCAATCAATCATATTCAGCTTCCCGGTAATATAGCCACCCACGGTACCATAGGCCTTGCCCAAAGTCCCGGTAATCATGTCAATACGATTCATGATAGTCTGTTGTGGCGGAGATGAAATGCCTGACGCCATGTGCGCAGCAAAGTCCAAGTGTTCGGCTACACCGGCACCGTGAGGACCATACATTCCTACTGCATGGACCTCATCCAAGAAGGTGAGGGCACCATACTTTTCAGCCAAGTCGCATATTGCCTCAATGGGTGCAATCAGGCCACACATGGAGTATACCGATTCGAACGCGATCAACTTGGGTGTTGATCGGGGGTACTGGGCCAATAAGCGTTCCAAATCAGCCAAGTCATTGTGTTTAAACACATGTTTTTTAGCTCTTGAGTTCCGAATACCCTGAATCATAGATGCGTGGTTCAGCATGTCGGAGAAGATGACCAAATCTGGGATCCGCTGGCCAAGAAGCGAGAGAACCGCATCATTGGCAACGTAACAAGACGAAAAAACAAGAGCAGCTTCGTGTTTGTGCAAAGCAGCGAGCTCGGACTCAAGCGCAATAGCATGGCAATTATGCCCTGCAATGTTACGAGTTCCACCGGCGCCCAGGCCATACTTGTCCAAGACACGCTTCATTTCCGCGATGGTGGCCTCATTACGGCCCATGCCAAGGTAATCGTTGGAGCACCAAACCGTGACTTTATCGTTCTCGTCTGCACGATGCGCACGAGGGAAATCACGAGCCAACCGATTAATGTTGTTGAAAAAACGATACGACTTGTCGTGACGTTTTTTATCGATTTGGTCACGCATGAACTCTGAGTAATCAAAAGATGCGTCATCGTGAGTCAGGCGAGCGCCCGGGGTGCGTGATGAGGTCAAAGTTGGTGACCCCGCGGCAGTGGCTTTTGCCGGGTTCAGCGCGGACGAGTAAGAGCGCTTGGCGACGGGTGAAGTCGAAGCGGAACCACATACCGCGGCCGCTTGCATTGCAGCACCAGCAAAGGGACAAGCGCGTGCCGAGGAAGCAAATGCCCCCGTGGTTGAGCTAAGCTGACGCAAAGACTGGACAGACGCGGACTTGACAAACGGACACACTTTCATGGATACACGAGCGATTGATTCCATGGCGTTATTTGAAGTAAATGACTACAGAAGTTACTCGCAAAAGTGAGGGAATGGGCGCTAGTTATAAATACGTCGTAAACGAAAATTTCCAAATTTTTCAGTCATCATCAGCTCGTTGGGTGGATGCACGCCTAGACCCATCGGGGTTTGAAATCCAAAATCCCTAGTGCGGCAGAGGTTACGGTCGGGCTTTGATCAGCGGTAATGCTACGTCGCCATTGCTTAGGTGAATGCGTAGAATGCTACTTGCGACATCAGTTGGCTCGCAATAGGCTTTAATAAAGCGCATCTGAGCTCTGATCTTAACTTTAATGTATTTTCGCATCGGCAGCTTATAATCGTACGAGAATTATCCATGAGAACCGAGCCCCACCACGGCGGTTTCAGGTTGCATTGACCTCATACGATGCGCACTCCGGAATGAGCACTCGGCTTGATGATCCCGGCTAGGGTCAGAAAAAAAAACCAAGCTTCCCCACCCGGACTCGAACCAGGAATCTTCTGGTGGCTTGAAGTCGATTTTTTGTTATCGAAGCCAGACGCCGTAACCATTGGGCCATGAGGAAATACCTATTCGACGTTTCGAACGTAAGTTGATCACATCCCTACTTCTGCGAACGGGCACGATTCCCCCCCTGCGACGGCGTTTTTCGAGAATAAGAGCGATTTACACTTTATTCGCCTCGGGACTTCCGTTTCGGGATCCGTAGCATCGACTGTTTATACTTGAGCCATAGCCCCTTGAAGATTTGTTCATGTTGTAGAACAAGAAGCCCCTTCTAAATCACGGTATATTACTTTTACAAGCTTCTCGTCTCTGTTCCCGACATCGGCATTGTTAAAATTCAATATTTGATCAATTGAATAGACGGTATATTAAATCAACGGAGGAAATGACTTGGCAACTATTGACGAAACAGAAATCATATCTGATCAAAGGCCCGTTTGTGATCGAGGCAGCGCCGTAACCGGGTTCTGCCTGTTGTCCGATCTACTTTGAATCATACGTGAACGTCGTGTTGCAAAAAAATATTACTAGGGTATTATTGGGGTTAAATTCAAGCTATCGCTACATGCGAACACTTTTGCGTCGGAAAAAGTCCATGACCTTGCGCGCGGCACTAGCTTCCTTGCCGTGTTGCAGGGCCGCAGTAGAGGTGTTGTTGGCGCTCATGGAGTGACGGTTGCTGGATATGGATGCGCGTGGCTCCTGTTTTGCAATGGAAGGCGGCAAATTGGCAGCGTTTGATGGTTCCAAGACCCGCCTATTAGGAGCAGGCGAAGATTTGGTTGAGCTTGCAGGGGGGTTACTGCCGTAGAACGATACAATGCTAAACCTGTTGCGTTTCTTTGGCTCAGTGTGGCCATTTCTTGACAGACCGCCGGTGGTATCTCTTCTCGGCTCCGTGTTGGTCGTTTCCTTGCTAACGCGGCTTTTCTGTTGTTCGACGTCCGTGTTGGTCTCGATTTTCCCTGAAAGAGATTCGAATGAGTCTGTCTTTGCCACTGGTTTTGTCTCGGGTCCAGCGCCGGTATCCATGTTACCTGGGATGATGGCCGAGACGCGATTTTTCGTCCTTTGATTTTCCACCAAGACCGCGGGCGGTTGAGGGTCATCGAGCGGTATTTCGGTGTTGATTTTGGTTTCAACGAGTTGAGCTGACGTATTCTCCCTTTGCACTGTCTCGACAACTCCACTTGTAATTTTGAAAAGGCCGCTCAGATCTGGGTGATTCCCTTCGTTGTGTTCCAGCGCGGCAGCATTCAAATTAGGATATTGGGTGGTGGATGATTCCAAAACATTGTCATCAAGTTGTGTGGGTTCCACTATGAGGAACGGAGAGGCGAGATCGGGACAGGTCGCAACATCTGAAGAGGGCATCACAGCGTGCAAGGGCTTTTCGTTATGGGCGTGGTTCTCTATCTGGGTGGCGATTATTGGAGTAGAGACATCAGAGCCGTCGGCCCTTTCCGCATCATTGTCCTTTTCGATCGGAACGGACGATTCCACTATTGGATCAGTATTGGCCGTTGGTTGTTGTGTAATCAGAGAATTGATTCTGGATTCATTCACAAGCGGCTGCGGCTCTGTGAAAGCAAAAGTCTCGTTCGGATCGGTATAGTCGTCAGTGCCCGCACCTTGACGGGGAGACACGGGCCGTTTTGGGCTGGATTGTACATCTGCCAAATCTGCGGGGTCCATTTTATCCTCAAGATAACACAATACGGAGCTTCGCTTACTTGACGGTTCAGACATGATGATGCTGTTGCTGCTACTTCCAGATAAAACACCCGATGCATGAACCATAGTGACCAGCGAGTTGCGCCGCGAATGACGGACAGGACTATTGCTAGTTGAGCGAGCGGGAGTCACATCGGCCTCTATAACTGCCAGAGCCTTGGGAGGTGATGGCGACAACATTTGCGCGGAGCCAGAAACATGGATATACTCGAGAAATGTTGGCGAGCCTGGTTGTGCCATGAGTGAGCCTGATATCGACAGAGGGTGGTATGATGTTGGTCTCGGTTTGCGATGGGATGTGGGGAATCGGTTTTGTGCGGGCACCGGCGTCGGTTTGGGATTGGGCTGGGCTTTCACTGGGCTTTCGATAATGGTCGTTATAAGCAGGTGTGATTCAAAGGGTGAGGTGCGTGCTGATGGTGGGGCTGAGACCGGTTTAGAGACTCGGGATTTGTCGTCATACATTGTTTTCAAGGCAATACTGGCCTGAGTTTGAAGGGT
This sequence comes from [Candida] argentea, assembly GCA_030581555.1. Lineage (NCBI taxonomy): Eukaryota > Fungi > Ascomycota > Pichiomycetes > Serinales > Debaryomycetaceae > [Candida] argentea. The sequence continues at coordinate 31,403 of JAKTTQ010000013.1, forward strand.
ATCGGAGCGTTGATCTTGTGCAGGCCACTGCAGCTCGCTATTATGAGAGTGGATGGTCGCAGATACCGGCCGGGGGACGTGATTAGACTTAGTGGCATCGGAAAAGGTTGATGTAGCAGAGTAGACATTATCTGTGCTAGCCGAGGAGCATGACAGTGCAGGGCCTGGGGTCATGGCAGTGCGAGGAGCAAACTGAGGCATCTGCGTGCCTATTGGCAGTTTCAAAAGCGCCAGGGACCCAGTGTGTGAGTCGAACATTGAGTATCGCTTTGACCGGTCCGGTTTCAGGATCGGCCGCGCGCCATTGAGTTTTTCGGAAGCGGCTCTGTCCCATTCTGCGGCCGAAACCAGTAAAAGAGGCAAGTGCTCTTGAAGCCAGGGGTGTGACCTTATTTGAGGCATGCCTATTCGTTTCTTTGGGTCCGGGACTATGATTCTGCGCAACAAATCGCGAGCGAGTGGCAGAACGTATTCAGGGAATGTTAACGGAGTCCGGCAGATATAATCATAGAGGCGCATGATATCGTCACCATTCTGGTTTTCGGGATCATCGTCAAAAGGCAAGTAACCCAGAAGCATGGCGTATAAGATTACACCAAGCAGCCATATATCAACGCGGCGACCATGATATGCGGATTGAGACAAAACCAATTCAGGGGCAGCGTAGCAGGGCAGCCCGCAGCTTGTTTTCATCAAGTCGGCTTTGTCACGGCCAAATGCATTGACGAATCCGAAATCCGATATAATGACGTTCTTGTGCTTGTCCAAAAGCAAGTTTTCAAGCTTGAGATCCCTGTGAACGAGGCCCTTATGATGCATATAATCCACACCGGAGATGAGCTGGGCGAAAAGGCGTTTTGCGACGGGTTCTTTCAAAAACTTATGAGAAAGAATGTAATCAAACAACTCACCGCCCAGAGCATACTCTAGGACAATACCAATGTACTTGCCAGACTTCATAACTTCGACGAGAGAAACAATATTGGGGTGAGAGAGGAGTTTGAGGGAGTTGATTTCACGATGAATTTTTATCTCCAGCTCAGCATCCTTGACGAGAGTATCACGACGGATCAATTTGATAGCGACCTGACTGGGAAGTTGAGAGTCCTTTCTCCAGCCCAACTTGACTTTCCCAAATTCACCTTCGCCAAGAGTAGATCCAAGGATATATTGGCCAAAACGAACCTCATGGTGTACCCGTTTAGCCGTGGCGGGAGGGGGCGGAGTGAACGCCGAGGTCATGATATGGAATGTAGCCGCAGACCTGTTTCACGTCTTTACTACTGATCTGCCAACGATATATCTCAAAAAATAGGCCAAACGAGAATCGTCTCAGCAGATTAGCCCTATACAGCAGAAGCTCTGTGTAGTTGTGGGTGCGAGTTTGCCGTGTTGTTTTCAAGCTTTGAAACAAGAAAAAAAAACATGAGATAATAAAACACGGGGTTCCTGACTCTAAACTTAGATTATGTAATTGTGTTTATATTTAGGTCGGGGCACGTCTATTTTCTCCTGCCCTATTCGGGACAGATTGACAATAGTGTGACACGGCATTTCGCCACCCGATTGAAAGCCATGCAGAATCGCCACCAAAAAGCGCGTTACTTAACGGTCACCTGACCTTACACGTCTATAAAAGCGTAAACGCGTCTAATTAATTAACTGTTTCCGTTCTGACAGATTGTGGATCCTGATATTCTTTTCTTTATCTTGATCAAGCCTGGTTGCCCTTTTTTTTTTGCCTGGCCGTATTACAATGACTGACGTTCCTCCTGTAGGAATCGAACAAGATGATGATGCCGCGGGTGGCCCTCTTCCTATTGAGCTGCTTGAAGGGAATGGGATTTCCATGAGTGACATCAAAAAACTAAAGGGTGAAGGTTACCATACGGTGGAAAGTGTGGCCTACACACCAAAGAGAATATTGATCAATGTAAAGGGTATAAGTGAGGCCAAGGTGGAAAAGATCCTGGCAGAGGCCGCAAAGGTTGTTCCCTTGGGATTTACAACTGCAAGCGAGTACCATTCGAGACGCGCAGAGCTTATATGCTTGACCACAGGCTCGAAGCAACTAGATACGCTCTTGGGAGGCGGGATCGAGACCGGATCTATCACCGAGGTGTTCGGTGAGTTCCGGACGGGGAAATCACAGCTTTGTCACACGTTGCTGGTAACGTGTCAGCTTCCTATAGATATGGGCGGTGGCGAAGGCAAGTGTCTTTACATTGACACCGAGGGTACATTTCGGCCCAACCGTCTTGTTTCCATAGCCGAGCGATATGGACTCAATGCGAACGATTGCTTGGATAATGTTGCATATGCTCGAGCCTACAATGCGGAGCACCAGCTCCAACTTTTAAATCTCGCGGCGCAGATGATGGCAGAGCTGCGGTTTGCCCTTTTGATTGTGGACTCTATAATGTCACTTTACCGGACGGATTATTCTGGGAGAGGAGAATTGAGTGCGCGGCAGTCACATGTTGCCAAATTCATGCGCACGCTCCAGCGACTAGCAGACGAGTTTGGAATTGCGGTGCTCATCACCAATCAAGTTGTCGCTCAAGTGGACGGTATGGCCAGCATGTACAATCCCGATCCCAAGAAACCTATAGGTGGAAATATTATTGCGCATAGTTCTACGACGCGGTTAATGTTCAAGAAGGGCCGAGCCGAAACTCGTATTTGCAAAATCTATGACAGTCCCTGCCTCCCTGAGAGTGATTGCTTGTTTGCCATATATGAAGATGGTATCGGAGATCCCAGACAAGAAGGAGAAGAGGAGTAGAAATGTAGATCCTACCAGTAAATGTCATGAAGTACTAGACCTCGAATAGCTGACTGAAAAGTTTACAAATATATCCATAGATAAGTTAAGATCAGTTGAATTAGACTGGTGGTGCAGGTCTAGACTCATGAGAGATCTTCCATCTATAGGCGTGTGTGAAATGACGTCATCTGAGCTCTTCCCAGTTTTGACCTAATATTATTTAGTCAAGCCCACCGGCTCCATCGGTCTTATATTTTATCTATTCCATCTAACGTGATGAGTTTTGGGCACTTTCGCACGCCCCGCCCTTTTCTTCCCCGCCTGTCTTGAAAATTTTATCTTTTCGATCAATTCTGTTGCCAAAATTTCGCTAGCACTATAAACAGTGTGATTTTTGGGTCCCTTCAACCGCTGAGATTTGGTCAATAACTGGTGTATTACAGACCTTGTCCTGGCTCGTATTTTGCTAATTGTGTTCGACCATTAGCTTTTGATATCACACGGTTAACATCTCCTTCTTTCCCGGGGTTTTTCCTCAATATTTCTTCGCATTCGTGAGACTAGAAGCTTCACACATAGGCTCGGTGTACTCAACTATAGCATCAGCTTGGGACAGATTCTAATTGTCCATACACTTACCCTCTCGCCTTTTGGCACGCCTTGCTGTTTGCTCAGATTTCAACCTTATAATGAACAGGTCCAAAGTCAAATCTATTCTTCCGAAACCATCGTCGCAACCACTTGGTTTGGCCTCACTGGAACTGTCAAATCAGAGCTATTCTCCTGCTATCAAACGCAGAGCCACTGCACCCACGAACTCGCTTCCAACTACTACTACTACTGCGACTTCTCCGCGGCCTCGCAAGCAACGCAAAGCTTCCGTTCCGGCCTCCACTTCCATCGATGAATACGATATGGACCTCACCGCACAGGATTACGATGCAGAGTATAGTGGGAAGGAATCCCGCGCAACGGGTCATCGACCGGTAACCTCATGTACTTTCTGTCGCCAGCACAAAATCAAATGTAACGCTTCGGATAATTATCCCGATGCTTGCACCAGATGTCAGCGTATGGGCTTGCGCTGTGAGATTGACCCTGCTTTCCGTCCGAAAAAGGGGCTGCAGATCCAATCATTGAAGAATGACGTTGACTCTCTTCGTGAGAAGATCGATTCGCTCACAAAAAATGAATCGCTCTTGACTCAGGCTTTAGCTCAGCACAACATGTTCATGCAAATGCAAATGAATCCAGCTCCTCCACGCATACAGCTGCCATATGTGAGCGGGTCTGTGACCCCAAACCACGTTCCTTCCATGAACGAGTCGCCCAGCACGTCATACTTTTTCAATAACCGTCTTCTCAACGACGCTACAACCACTAATTTACCATCGCATACACAATCAGACACTCTCATCCAGGACGGCTTGGATGTCTCGCCGGCTTTTGAGGATCCGGTGCCCACTCCCGATTTCCCGCGCCTTCCAGAATTCAAATTGGGAGATGTCACCATTTCCTTGGAAAGGGCCGAACAACTCCACCATACTTTTATGACCAAGTTGCTACCATTCATGCCCATCGTTCAGTCAGCTTGTCCCAACGAGCTCTATCACAAGCTGCAGCTTCTATTCTGGCTGATTATGCTTATAGCATCCCTCTCGGACCCAGAACCGACCTTATACATGCTGCTTGCCACACTAATCAAGCAGCTTGCAATCGAGACATGCTGGATCAGAACACCTCGCCTGACCCACGTGGTGCAAGCACTCATTCTCCTCTCGATCTGGCCTATGCCCAATCAGAAAGTCTTGGACGATATCTCGTATCGCTTCGTTGGGCTTGCAAAAAACTTATCTTTACAGCTAGGCCTTCATCGTGGCGGCGATTTTATTCTGGAGTTCAGCCGCACTCAGGTCAATTTGGGCCCGGACGCAGAGAGGTGGCGCACGCGACTGTGGCTTGCAATTTACTTTTGCGAGCAGTTCTGGCTGCTGCTTTTGGGCTTACCTCCCAGCATCACCACAACCGACTATTTGTTGGAGAACGCGCGAGTCGACGTGTCCCTCCCGCGGAACTTCCGCAACCTTATATCGCTACTGATCTTCCAATGCAAATTGGTAAATGTCATGGGCATTTCGGTGACTCGCCCCGACGGATTGCTCGATCCTCAAAACCGCGCGCTGCTGCTCAACGTTCTAGACCGCGAACTCGACCGGCTCCGCTTCAAATTGCATATTGACTCGGGCCTGCTGGTTGAAACATATTTTCTCTATATCAAACTCACCCTCTGCTGCTTTGCGTTTTTGCCCGGAACCCCAATCGAGGACCAGGTCAAGTATGTGAGCTCGGCGTATTTGGCAGCAACGCGCATCATCACTATTGTATCGAGCATGGTGCAGGACTCGCTGCTTCAGCTTACCGAGTTACCTATTTATGTGCGTCAAGCAATGTCGACGCTGGTCCTTTTACTCTTCAAGCTCCATCTCTCTCGATACCTCCTCGACAAGTATGTTGATAGTGCGCGTCAACTGATAGTCACCGTGCACCGTCTTTTGCGAAATACCCTCTCATCGTGGAAGGATATGCAAAATGATATTTCGCGTACAGCCCGCGTATTGGAAAACCTCAATATTGTCCTCTATTCGCACCCTGAAATCTTCGTGGACGGGGATTTACTGGGGGGAAGCATCATATCACGCATGCGGTCGCATTTGACTGCATCTCTTTTCTACGACTTGGTGTGGTGCATCCACGAGGCGCGGCGGCGGACTATCGAGGGGAAACCCCCGGCCAAAGACGATGGCTCTGACGCTGAGTCCGCATACACTGGTCAGGGTACCTTGAAAAGCCCAAGACCCTTGCCCCTCCCATTCATCAACACGATATATAAGGATGATTTCAGGACTGTCGCCACAACTTCTCCCAATGGAACAACAGTTACTACCCTTGTACCAACCGAGAGCGCCATGGTCCAAGCACGTTTGGAGTGTGGGCCCAACGTAGACCAGCCGGCGGAAATCAAGGGCGTTCCCTATGCGTTATTGAAAAGTACAGGTCTGACCAAGGATCAAGTGTCGGGGATGCGAGGCACTGTAATGGCTCAAAATATCCCCTACTTGTCTTCAGTCGAGCACTTGATAAAGACTGAAACAGGGACGGAACTGCATGCAAACCTTTCTACCCCTGAACTGCACCATTCATACCCTTCTCCACTCGCACATGGTGTCGTCGGGGCCGGTCTGCCACTTGCGGTGCGCACGTTTGGCGGTGATACTTCAAGTAGTGTGATGCATGCGCCCGTTGATATAATCCGAAATGACTCGCCAAATACCTATCTGGCGATATCCGAACCGTTTGCAACAGCGTCTCCCACACAAATGTACCATTCCGGAAATCAATCGCATCCTATTCAAGACCATACTCAGATGCCACAGCCGCCGAACACTCAAGTCGGCCCTCCCCGCCAACCGCCCAATCTTTCCCAACCTCTGACCCTGAATTTGTCCGTTCAAATGGATAATTTTTTCCAGCGACAACTGGATGGATGGCTCAATAATAATACATACCAAGATGACGATTTTCTCGGATGGTTTGACGTGAATGTCATGCCTGATCAATCGTGATAATATAAGCACGAGCACGTTTCATATCTATAATAATACACCGAATTTTCAAGACTCAGAGATTCCCGCAGAAAAGCCGAGCAATATCAGGAGCTCTGGTCAGTAAAATTGGGTCAGCCTATTTCGTATTTCTCGGTAGAAATTCAATTTTCGAAAGGATTCTAGCAGGCTATTACAATCCAATTCTCGGTAATAGCGAGCGGCTAACAATTTTTTAGCGAGAAACTTTGATTTTCTCTCACCGAAAAACAACGTAAACTTCTCGAACAATCCATTGCTAGTGTGACAGGGTCAACCACATGCAATTCAGCAACTCCGTAGCGGGATAGTAAGCTCAATTGCACCACCACGCTTTTCCCGCCGTGTCGACCCACATAGGTCTCCTGGTGATTTGGACATCTCTCTCGGTATAGCTGATAGTGCCCCTACGTCTCGATTGAACTCTATCACAAGCGACAATCGTTGGACGGAACGGCTATGCGGCGCCGGCATTCTCCCAGGATTATCGGGTACGCACGGATGCGAGCGCCTGATTTCCGGACTCAAGCATGACGTCAAGGTTTTGTGTCGTAATAGTATTCTTATTTTTTGCAATGTGACCTCTCGCCGATAAAAGAACCTTCACCTTGCCAGGAAATGTCAGTGCGTGGGAGCTTATCAGGCGCAACGCCAATCGAATGGTCGACAGGGGATAGCCCTTATGATGACTGATATGCAACATGCCACTCTAAAGATTGGCGGAAATTCTCGGGGAGACACGGATAGTGTTATCCTAAAATTTTTTCCACGCATTAGATAGAAATCGGTTCCGATAGGAATCGGAGTTATTCTGGCTCTGGCAAGACCCAATTTGTAAAGCTAATTGTGCTGGAGGACATGTGGTCAATGGAGAAAACGGGCGAAAAGTGGTGGTATTGCAGTGTGCCCTATAATCAAGCCACTCCGATCGAATAGTACGGTAACCTTGCGATCAAGCTATTCGCATAGCACGGTAACCTTATAATCGAACCAGAGTAATCAGATAACACAGTAGCCTCAAAATCAAACTAGATTGGTTGACGGTGAGTCCCACCAAAATAAGATGATTCTACCTCGATCACAATATATCGCATCAACAAACAGAATTGACTATACACCAAGTTCGGCCTTCCTTTTTCCACTGGCCTGATTCTCAAAACTATGATCACCTGCGAGTGATCACAAATCGTCTTACCTCCCTCGTGAGGTCTGCCGAGTTAAGTTCGACATCGCCCACCCCAGGGGTAAGACGGGCTTCAATTTGTCGCCTGTACTCGAATGTCCCAAGGAAGTCGATGTACCGGCTGATGGTGCATAAGATGGCGTCGTGAGCGGTAATGTTCGCGATCAATGTTGTCAATGTTGAGGGATATGCTTCAAGCCCGGATAGGAAACAGCATTCGTGCGCGACGGGATAGGTGTGGTTTCAAAGTTATCATGTGTTTTCGAAACTATCGGTTCATATATGATAGACATGCCGTTATTTGTATGAGCAATATTTTTTGTACTGACGCAATCCAAATTGACATCATGAACTTGTATATCGACAAACAATATTTATAACAATAATAAAAATATTTGCTGCCGGTCACTTGGTGGAGTCCTTCTGAGTGGGCCAAGGTGTGGTAACGGTCACGACAACAACAGGGATCTACGAGGTCAGGGCGAGTTGGGAATGGGAGTTGAGGGGTGATTAACGGGTAAGTAAAGGGTGGGGAAAAGTGGTTGTGGTACACAGACTGGATTGGTCGCAAGATGTTGCGACGTCTTGTGTGATCGTGACGTAAGCTCCCTCAGCGGCCTTGGTGCGCGGGCTCGCCTTGGTGCGCGGGCTCGCCTTGGTGCGCGGGTTCTTGGGAAAGGTATCGATATTGGAATAGGTCTCAAGTCCATCAATGCCTGTGGTGACGAGCACGTCACCGGTAAAAGTAACATCGTCACCGTCGCTGTCGGTGGTCACACCGGAAGTGATGTAGTGACGGCACCAATAGCAGGGGGTACTGGCGAACAATTGGGTGGTAGTGGTGAAGCACTTGTAACCCCTGCAGGTAGAACCAACCCAGAAAGTGGAGTCGTATATGTAATTGCGGTAAGTTTGGGAGAGCGTGTAGGGGTATCCGACAAAACCTTGAACCGTAGTCAAGGAGGGCCATATGGCTCTTTTTTGAATACCGAAGAAGGGCTGGGCGACGACAATAGCAGCGGAGGCGATGAGAGCGGCGATCCGAGTGAATTGCATTGTATCCAGTAGAGGTCGGTTTGGCACTAATTCGAAAGCGTTTTATGACAAGCGAAAGTAGAGAGTTCCGATCCCAAAGCATCGATATTTGCATCGATATTTAAACACTTTAAAGCATCGTGGCTGTGTTTCAACAACGATTCTGTGATGCGAATTGGTTCGGGGCCGCATCCAACTGCTTGGCGTGAAGTGACATGAGACCCTTTCTGCACGGGTAGTTGAACCGGCCCGAGAAAACAGTCCGTGCGTGGATAATTGCTTTTCCGCACAAGCGACCATCAAGTTACGAATTGAAACTGCGCGGTTTGCAATATTTTGAGGAATATTATCGGACTTGCAATGTGAATTAGTGAATTCGGTTGCGGAAATAAGTTTTCCTTCCGATCCGAGGTGGGCATCTCCGGTGACTTCAGGAGCTACAGGAGAAGAATAGAGGTGGCCGAAAGAAAAATTTCAGTTTGGACCGAGGTTTGCGAGTTGTCAATCATTGAACTTGACTTCGATTGAAATGACTCGTATTGGAATTCGAGGATGAATTCAAAATTTGCTCAACATCCGGAGACTTTTCCACACAAGAAGTATTCCTAGTCATTTGTCATGTGTTACCTTCGGAGCGGCTCTCCTTGTTGCCAACACCACTGGGCCGAGAAAAAGACTTGCAATTCGGTGAGTTGTTCGCCTGCGCCACTGTCATATCAAATACGACGCCAAGACGGTGGCTGACACCAAAATAATACTCGCTGATAGATTCGTTGTATACAGTACACAGGTAATATACAGACTGATTTCGGGGGGGCGGAAAAAAAGAGGAGTTCCCGAGCCCAGCAATTCCGGCGGTTCTCTTCAAGATACTTGTCGCTAACCTTGAACACAATAATGCTCTCTTCTAGATTCATCCTGTTTGTGAAACCTCGCACTTCGCTCTTGTCCGTACGTCTCTATTCGGCTTTCAATGCTGCGTCACAGCCCCGCATTCGTCTTGGCTCCGTCGCCCCAAACTTTGTCGTCGAAACCACCATTGGAAAGATCGACTTCCACAAATGGATGGACGAGCAATGGACAATCCTCTTGTCTCATCCTGCTGATTTCACCCCAGTGTGCACCACGGAGCTTGGTGCTTTCTCCAAGTTGAAGCCTGAGTTTGACAAGCGTGGTGTCAAGGTCATTGGCTTATCCACTGAAGATGTCGACTCCCACAAGGGTTGGATCAAAGATATCGAAGAGGTGGTCACCGGTGGCGCTGAATTCACCTTCCCCATCATCGCTGATTCCAATAAGGAGGTTGCCTTCAAATATGATATGTGTACTCAAGAGGATTTCGAAAAGCTCGGCTCGGGCATGGTCCCCACCGTTAGATCCGTATTCATCATTGACCCCCTCAAAAAGGTGAGATTGATTATGACGTATCCTTTCTCCTGTGGTAGAAACTCCGCCGAGGTCTTGAGATGCATTGACTCCTTGCAATTACTGGACAGAGAGGGTATTGCCACCCCCATTGACTGGACCGTCGGCCAGGATGTGATTATCCCTCCCACTGTCTCCGATGCCGATGCCGAAGAGAAATTCGGTGATTTTACCAAGGTAAAGCCATATTTGAGATTCACCAAGGTTTGAATAAGTTGAAGTATACGCTTCATTGAAACTAATTCTGTATATTCCTAGTAAAGAAAAATTGGTGGACGAATGATCTCAACAGCAAGGATTGTTGAGTCACTTTCTCTTTTGTATTCTACTTTGCCATTACTTGGACATCGACCATGTCTTGACCCGGATTTTTCCCCTAGATGTATCACCTCACACTTGCATTGGCAAGTATCGATGTTGCGCAGTCAACTGGGTCTTCAGATGTGGACACAATCAATTGACAATCTTTTTTCTCATGGGTGTAAATTACGTTGCCATCTTGATCTGTCCCAAGGCCCTGTTGTATAACTTCCCAGGCCTTCGATTTTAACTTCGATACAGTTTCCAATGAGGGGAACCCTTCAAAGTGTAGCACTTCACCTACAGCAGCCAGCATTGGAGGCTCTACCAAGGCCACAGATCCATCTTTTTCAGCTGCCAAAACCATTGCTTCGGACCGTATACCTCTCATTTTAGAAGCCTTCAAGTTCTCCACGACCACAACGCGGGCGCCTTGCATCTTTTCCAACGGCACGAATGGAACAAGACCAGAGCATACTTGAAGTAGATTCGGTGACGACTGCATCGAGACAGCAACATCGATTTGAGAGACATACAATTTATCTGCATCCGGATGGTGTCGACATTCCCGGATATGTCCCACCACAAATCGAGCAAGTGAAGGGGAAACCGTAGATACTAATGGCGGGAGTCAGCAAATTATATAAAGATATGTAATTCCAATGTAACCAAGACGTACCTAATCGTCTTGATGATATCATTATCGACATGACTGGAGCAGTGCGTGCGGCTCAATAGCGAATCTCCGCGGTGCGCTGATTCGAGTGGATCGAGATTTGGCCCGATTAGGAAAAGTAATTAAACGCGTCAGGATTTTTTTTTCAGTGGGCGGCTACGGATTTTTGGCGTCAACTCACTCCTTTCTAACGTAAACACACTTACGAGAGGCATACTCCCCCCTTGATCATGGATTTCGCTTCTTCTCCAGCTAATGTACCTTCGGATGCTGCGCGTATGCTTGCTACGACTCCGCCCCCGCTGAGCACGGGACGCGAACATCCCTCCCTTCCCTCTGAACTGAGTCAATATAACTCTCTGCAGCCTCCCGTCTTGACAGAAGCTGCTGCCGCCGTCACTGGTAGACGCAGACAACTCGCTGCCCCCAAGGTCGTCGATGTCACTGGTGAGAAAGTGCGTGAGAGTTTTGAGCAATTTCTTGAAGAATTCACAGAAAATGATGACCGCACATATATCATGCAACTCAAAACGATGAAGACTTACGAGTATACGACTCTCTATGTCAACTATAAGCATTTACTTGGTCGCGAGAATGGTGTATTGGCTACCGCGATTCTAGAACAGTATTACCGCTTCTATCCCTTTCTTCTCAAGGCCCTCACGCGTTTGTTGAGAATTTATGTTCCTTCAATCTTGCAAACTAATATATTGGCAACAGATAATGGTGACGACGAGATGAAAGAGATGTCAGGAACCATCGAGGCATCCTCAGTTGCCGGGCAGTCACAAGGAAACGAAAGAGTTTTCCAGATTTCATTTTTTAACTTGCCCACTGTACATCGCATTAGAGACGTCCGCACCAGCGATATCGGGTCCCTTCTTTCAATTATGGGTACTGTCACCCGCACATCAGAGGTTCGTCCCGAGTTATACCGTGCTTACTTCACTTGTGATATGTGCAACCTGGTAATTGAGGGCGTGGAACAAGTCTTCAAATACACCGAGCCCACTTCTTGTCCGACGTGTGATAATCAGCTGTACTTTACGCTCAACGTCGCCAAGTCTCAATTCATTGATTGGCAGCGAGTGCGAATCCAGGAAAACTCAAACGAAATTCCCACTGGCCTGATGCCGCGCACTCTCGATGTAATCTTGAGAGGAGAGGCAGTCGAGCGGGCAAAGCCTGGTGATAAGTGCAAGTTCACCGGAACCGAGATTGTTATCCCGGATGTTTCGCAATTGGGCTTACCCGGAATGAAAGCCCTGATGGTCAAGGAGGATCGCGGGAAGGCGCTGCTGGAACTTTCGTCAGGTGTGAGTGGCTTGAAATCTTTGGGTGTGCGTGACTTGACTTACAAGTTAGCATTTTATGCGTGTCATGTTGTTTCCATGGTGAACAAAGGTCAAACTGGCGAATATGTGGAGTCGGAATCCGGGATCATTTCCGCAATCGATAATAAGGGATCAAATGTACAGGAACTCTTTTTGGCATCCTTGACGGACTCGGAGGTGTCGCAATTAAAAGATATGGTTAGAGACCCTAACGTTTACGACAATTTGGTAAAGTCGGTTGCGCCCGCGGTTTTCGGACACGAGGTTGTGAAGAAGGGGGTCTTGCTCCAAATGTTGGGCGGCGTTCATAAGCAAACCATTGATGGAATCAATTTACGTGGTGATATTAATATTTGCATCGTTGGCGATCCCTCTACATCCAAATCGCAATTCTTGAAATACGTTTGCTCTTTTGCCCCGCGCGCTATTTACACTTCCGGTAAGGCATCTTCCGCGGCCGGTTTGACTGCAGCCGTTGTCAAGGATGAGGAGACTGGTGAGTTCACAATCGAGGCCGGAGCCCTTATGTTGGCCGATAATGGAATTTGCGCCATTGACGAGTTCGATAAGATGGATATTGGAGATCAGGTTGCGATCCACGAAGCAATGGAGCAGCAGACCATTTCGATTGCCAAAGCCGGTATTCAGGCCACCTTGAATGCGCGGACGTCGATTTTGGCCGCGGCAAACCCTGTGGCGGGCCGGTATAACCGCAAGCTCGGGTTGCGTTCAAACTTGAACATGACTGCGCCCATCATGTCTCGTTTCGATCTCTTTTTCGTCATTTTGGATGACTGTAATGAGGCCGTGGATACAAACTTGGCCCTGCACATTGTGGATTTGCACATGTATCGTGATGATGCCATTTCCCTGCCGTATTCCGCCGAGCAGTTATCACGGTACATCAAGTATGCCAAAACATTCAAGCCGCGCATGACCAAAGCGGCTCGCCAGTTCTTGGTCTCTCGGTACATTGAATTACGACAAGACGACGCTCAAGGATTGGGCCGGTCATCGTACCGAATCACCGTTCGCCAGCTTGAGTCAATGGTCCGATTGCTGGAGGCAATTGCACGAGCGAATTGCACCGACGAGATCTCGCCTTCATTCGTGGCCGAGGCCTTTGACCTTTTGCGTCAGTCCATCATTCGCGTGGAAATGGAAGACGTGCCCATGCCTGAAGATGAGGACGATGTTCCTGGCGAAGGAGCCGAGGCTGTTATTGAGGAGGGTGCTGTGGAAGAAGCTAGCCAACACCCAGAAACCGCTCCACCGAAAACAGCGGCAATATCGTACGACCAGTATGTTGCAATGATGAACTTGATGGTGAAACGAGTTTCAGACGACGAGAACAATGGCGGCAATGGTGTCACTGCTGATGCATTGATTGACTGGTACCTCGGCCAGCGTGAATATGATATTGCTAGCGAAGCCGAATATATGAGCGAGCGCAAGTTGGCGTATCGCGTCTTGAAAAGACTCGTGAGAGATCATATTTTGTTGAAAGTCACTCAAGAAGATGATGAACTGTCACGAGGGTCGGAGGTATACATTCTTCATCCCAATTGTGCGATCTTGGATTTCTTTGATCAAGTCAGACCCCAAGAGCCTGTGCAAGATCGGGACTCCGATGATGCCATGATGTGATCAGAGTGTGCTCATATATATTAGTTTCTTGTATTTGTTCTGTATAATAATGTTCCCGTATCCAGCATCTGTTGAATCAGAGTTGCAAACCGCCGTTCACAAACTTACGGACTGCAACATGAATCTAGTGTATAGTGCGTAGTGAGAGATAGATTTGGACAGCATGCAATCACTATTGCGGTAAGGATTGTTACCTGCTATTGCAGTAGGGATCTTTTTCTTGTCTGTGCCATTCTTACCAAAATTCATCAATTTGGAAGCTTTCAAAAAAGTAGATTAGGATTCAAGCAAGGCCGGTTGCAGATCTTGATAGCCGAAGCCGCTATCAATTGTCGAGGAATGGTCATTTTCGTTTAATTCTGGGACATGAGATAGGTATTTTTTTTTTTGAACATGTAACTTTTGTCATTTCCCGAGGATTTCACAGAATGTTATTTGATTCGGAAAAAGGACCTCGTGATATGAGCTGACACCGACAGGTCTGTCTCACTCCGAGCATACCCGCGACATAAGTCTATGATACGAGTTTTGGGTTCTAATGAATAATATCAGCTCGTTTCCTTGCCCCTTGGTCACAATCAAGTGAAGTGACTTATCAGTCTGTCACACACGCTACTCTTCTTCGCAGAGTCAAGTTGGAGCAGGAACAGATGTCATTTCGATAGTTGTTCACTATGAGAAATAAGAATTCCTGTCTTTATTTTGTGGACTCGCTTGAACACAATCGATTTTTTGCGTTAACGCTCCACTCAAATTTGACAGTTTTTATCAATGTTCCTGACTACATTCTCGTTCTTGTTCAAAAGAGCTTACTTCGCTCTCCGAAATCATGCCTTCAACCACTGGCTTGATATACGCTCAATATTGTGAGGCCCACATCAAGATGAAGACTATTGTCGTGTCGCTATTTTGACTTACGAACGCGCTCGGTTCAGCTCTCGGCATTGTTAGCCCTACCGCCGGACTTGAGCCGGTATGATATGTTCATGCTTTGTTGCCGAATGATTTTTCTGGCTCACTTTCGAACATCATAATGTAAGAAGAGTTGAACTCTCTGGAAGCTATCCACGAGGAAAAAGCAACACGCAGTTTCATTGGCTCCTGTGGTTTTCATGCTGCATTCCGTGAAGGGGCGAGCTTACTTTTTAGCGTAATAACAACCATGAACCGTTTCAAATTTGATAAAACTATGGTATGATATTTCGAAACCATTAGCAACCACATGGTCTGCGACCCCTAGTTTCATGCAAACCACCCGGTCTCAAGCAGAAATGTATCAGTGTTTGAACTTGATCTGCGGAGCAGGATGCTACATGCCCTATGCTTAGGGCCATATCACATATAAGGAGACGCCAGCTCTCAAATATGCCCTATAATTCAGTTTGTATATTCAGATGTATTCAATACTTTTCATCATCTTGCCTGTCTTGATATTCCCGAATTTGACGTGTTGTGATGCATTTAAAGCACCCTTCCAGTTCCTGCGAGGCGCAAACTCTTCCAAAGCATCCACCACTATCGAGATGGTATCTCCTCTGTCCACGTTCCACGGGTTAAGACCCACGGATGTTAAATTGCAGATGGAACATGCAATCGAGTTACAACAACACGCCGAGGAATCTCGCCGGATAACCGAGGACACGTTTCCCAATAGATTCGACCATGAGATCCTGGCCTTGGAGAGACTTCATCGCGTGGCGCTCTACTCAATAAAACTCACTCCCTTTCCTACGGATATATGCTTTGCGTTCAAATGGCAGAAATGGTGGGAGACAATTAATCCGCCTTCCGCTTATGATACACGACTAGTTGAAGAAAGATTCTATGCGTACATCGCGGAACGACAACTCGGGTTCATTCATGAAACTAGCGATATCGCACGGTTTGAGGAAAGGTTGAGTGAGGATTATATGGAGCTTTCAGCGCTCAGACACCGCAACGATCCAATCGCGCTACTGGTACTGAGAGGGTTAGACAGCTGTTCTCTAATTCTTTAAACATCATACATTCTCAGTCTCGATATCCATGTGTTTATGTGTTAGCAGACGAGGACTCATAATGAATCTTCCAAGTATAGTGATAGTGTTTAGTGGACCTGGGATCAAATACCCTTCTTGGAGATAAAACAATGTTCTGGAGGTGAGCCCGACATGTCAAGTCTACACGGTCATGTCGCCAACTGATTCACGCTCCAACGACCACAAACCATTCTCAAAGTACGCGAGAGGGTAACGTCAAATCGACTAATGATTACTGGAAATCTCATTAGAATTTGCGTGTAGTCATGCATTTTGGAAAGATCTTCCCCATAGTCAGATACATATATGGAGGAAAATATACGATGCGTAACACTGAGGTCACTCGCGAGACTATTTGGGATACCCATACTAGTATTTAATCTGGTGTGCCGTCTTGAACCCGCTGGAGAAAAATGCTTCATAAGAATGCGGGGTTTTCAGCATTGAAAATCATCCTCGAGA
Organism: [Candida] argentea; assembly: GCA_030581555.1. Lineage (NCBI taxonomy): Eukaryota > Fungi > Ascomycota > Pichiomycetes > Serinales > Debaryomycetaceae > [Candida] argentea. Next base: position 47,891 of record JAKTTQ010000013.1, read on the forward strand.
TCCTCAATCAGCCATTCATCAGTTTGTACGGCGGTCCCAAGACGTAGTGTTGAGTCGACAGTGAGTTTCTGTGAACTTGCTAGTACCCTTTCCGAGCTGCATTGTAGGTCAGGTCGGTCATGGGAACCCGCTCGAGACGCCACATTCATAGCAATCAATGAGGTGGTCTCTAATCAAGTTAAATGAGCCAATATAAATGATGTTGTGCTTGTTTAAAGACGGTGTTTAACAGCATTTTCGAACGAGCATTGCTCATGTTGCAGTTATGTGTTGCAGTCAGGATTTGCAGTCAGTTCTAAATGTTGTCTCTGATTCGCACACTCCAGACAATGAGCCAAAAAATCAAGGGAAGAATCAAATATCCTCTGACATACTGAGCACCATCCCAGATCATCAACCGACAGTTTAGCCTTTGAAGGGGGGTGATCTCTAACGTAATGGACCAATTTCAAATGACGCTTCAAAACGTCCAATCGGTTAAAAGAGCCACCATTTCGATGACAGGGCAACGGACGCAGCCAAAAGGGACATTGATATTTCGGTCGGGTATGACTTTTTGCGTGTCTTCTCAAATCCGAAATCCTGACAAATGACCAGTTGCAAGAGGGAAACGAACAAACATGAGGCCTTTCCACAATTGAATCAAGGGGTGGGCCCAGAGAACACGCGGTAACTTTGAACACCGAACGGGAACCCAAATTATCCGAGTTTATCAGAGTCATACCACCAGCTTGGAACCAAACCAACTCTTACCGTACCAAACTAGACCAGACCAATCACAGCTCTTTCTCAAAGTGTCACCACCTCTATAAGCCATGCAGAGCTCGAGCCTTGAAATCACACGGATTTTTTTCGCATTTGCTAGCGCTTTGAAATCACATGCATTTTACTTCGCATTTGTTGCTAGCGCTTTGTAATTATTACCAATGGCGTGACCCGATTTGAGAGTTGCCGGACCCCGCATAAAAGGAAGGTTGGTTGCTAACGAATTTAAGCGCCATCATCTCACAATACAAATCATGTCTACAGTATGTCACTTTGGAAGGATAACGCTGGGATTGTTCCGGCGACCACGGCTCTCTCTTCAATCGGCCCGCTCACTAACTTCAACAAAGATTCCCACCAATAAGACTTGGGCCGAAAAAGATGGCAGCTTCAAGCGTCAAGAATCATCGTTTCGCAACTTTCTCAGTAGCGATCCTGATGCCGAATTCCCCGCCGAGGCTGGAAGGTACCACTTGTATGTTTCGTTAGCATGTCCTTGGGCGCACCGCACCCTCTTGGCCCGTCAGCTTAAAGGGTTGACACAGCTTATCTCCGTTTCCACCGTCCATTGGCACATGGACTCTAAGGGGTGGCGTTTCCCTTCGTCCGAGGAAGTTGAGGAAATGAAGAGTCGCGCCGTCGCCGCTAATGAGTTCGGGTCAGAGGATGTCCTCTATGGTCTGAAGCGTATCTCCGACCTCTACTATCGTGCTGATCCGGAGTATAAGGCGCGATTCACGGTACCGGTGTTATGGGATAAAAAGAAGGAAACCATTGTGAACAACGAGCTGAGTGAAATCCTTCGTATGTTCAATACTGCCTTCAACGAGCTTATTCCAGCAAATTACGCCGAAGTAGATTTGTGTCCCACTGATTTGCAAGTCAAGATTGATGATGTGAACTCTTGGATTTACGACAATATCAATAACGGCGTGTACAAGACCGGGTTCGCTACACTGGGTGAAGTGTACGCCAAGGAGTGTCGCAATGTCTTTGCGTATTTGGATAAACTCGAGGAGTTATTCAAGGAAAATCACGCCAAGAAGGATGAATTCTTGGTTGGGAATACTCTCACTGAAGCCGACATTCGACTTTTCACCACCATTATTCGGTTCGATCCCGTTTATGTCCAGCACTTCAAATGCAATATCGGTATGATCAGATACGATTTCCCCAATATCCACCAGTGGTTGAAGTTATTATACTGGAAAATTCCCGGATTCCAAGAAACAACCGATTTCAATCATATCAAGAAGCACTATACTCGGTCGCATCCAGGTATCAACCCCCATGGAATCACTCCCTTAGGTCCCGTGCCGGATATTCAGTCTTAGCTTAGTCAACGTGTAGTGTTCAGTCACCATTATCAACAATATGTCTTTGAGTCTATTGTTACCTGCATATACGCCGATGGGTGTTGTTATTAAAAGCGGTGACTGAAACGGGCCACGGTCAGGAAAGGAAGTGTAGATCTCGATCCAAGGAAGTGAGGAAGGCATTTGAGAAAATCTATAGATGAGAGGTATGTGCGCATTGATATAGTTGGATTGTGGAAGATACTAACTGATTCCCCTTTTTGCAGATTATAAAATCGTCGTCTTGGGCGCTGGTGGTGTGGGAAAGTCCCTGGTTACAGTTCAGTTCGTGCAGGGCGTCTACGTTGAAAGTTATGATCCCACGATCGAGGACTCTTATCGGAAACAGATCGAGATCGATGGAAGGGCATGTGATTTGGAGATCTTGGATACTGCTGGAGTTGCCCAGTTCACCGCCATGCGTGAATTATACATAAAGAGTGGCAAAGGCTTCTTACTCGTCTACTCTGTCACCGATGAAAACTCCCTCAAGGAGTTGATGGCTTTGCGTGAGCAAGTCGCTCGCATCAAAGACTCCGATAATGTCCCCATGGTCCTTATCGGGAACAAATGCGATTTGGAAAATGATAGGGTCTTGAGCATAGAAGACGGTATCAAGGTATCACAAGATTGGGGACTTGTTCCTTTCTACGAGACTAGTGCGATGTATAAGACCAATATAGACGAGGCATTCGTTGATGTTGTGAGACAAATCATGCGCAAGGAAGCGGCCGTGAGTGCGGAGAAGAAGCTTCAAAAGGAGAACATTGCTCAGCAACAAGAGGCGTCTGATGCAAAGCCATTGGCTGGACGCAAGGCATCTCAATCCATGTTGTCTCTCAAATCTTCAAAACCAAATGGCCCAGCACGCAAGGCCTCCGCAACAATGGACCTGTCTCTGGAAGCCAAAGGTCAAGCGCAACCAGCTCCGAATTCGAGATTGGCGCAGACTATCAATGACCCTGAAACCACGCGCTCTTCTTCAAAATGTTGTACGATCGTGTAAGCCAATTTTGTTGTACTGTTGCCGATCACAAATATGGAAAGAAAGGTGACTTGGTCTTTAATACATTTAGCAAATAGTTTACTAATACAAACAATTCTCGTTTAACTTGCCGGTGATATATAATAGTAGCAATGTTGAGTCGTTGCTGACATTGTTTTGGGTAATTTCAAATTCAACCCACTCTATTTTTCGCTGCCAAGGGCATTCCACTGCCTAAATCAAAGATGTGTACTATGGGCAGGCTGTGGCTCAAAAGTAACGACACTCTCTACAGTCACATACTGGGTTGGAATAAATATTTGACTAGCACGAAACTAACCAGTTCTTGTAATATGACGCGATAAAATGCGTACAGCCTTTGGCACAATCAATTCTCGCAGAATGACGCGATGAAGAGTGTATAGTCTTTAGCACGATTTATTCGGGCAGAATGACGCGTCGAAATGCGTATAATCATTGGCACGGTTAATTCTTGGAGAATGATGCGATGAAATGAGCAGTATCTTGGGCGCGGCGTCTACCCTCGATGTACTCCATCATTTCCGAGTAAGTTTGCGGGATCACCGAGCAGAAGCTGGCGTGGTCTTCGGGATATGACAGTTTAGGAACAAAGAACGAATAGATGAAGGTGCCTGATTTCCTGGGTTCCGGCAGGTCTAACTCCTTGATCGTGGTGTTGACTTTGACTTGCACGAGAGTTCCTGGTTCCGACAAGAATGCGTCTTGACTCGGTGAAATCTTGTTGGTGGCAGGTAACAGAAAGTTGAAAGGGGTTACGGCATCCAGACCTTCATCGGCAGAATCCTTAATGTGCTCCGTATATGCGACGGAAGCTTCCATCGACAAGACTGATCCTACGGGTACGGGAGCCTTGAAGGTGGTGGAGTCAAGCGACACGAAACGGGGTCCGGCGTGTGCGAACGCGGCAGCGGCACAGTATGCTAATTCGAACAGCTGGCGCAACAAGTAGCCACCAAAGATCATGTATGAATGGCGATTACGATATTGCGGCTGCATAAACATTGTTGACAGAATCTTTGTGTCTTTCATAAACGACATGCCCTGAGGAAGTCTTTCGGAAACTGCCTGTGTCAGTTTCCACATATCGTTGATTAATCGGTTTTCGTCATCAGAAGGTCTAATGGCTGAGTCCTTGGCAGCAAACTTTTTCTTGGCATTATGAGACTCCGCACGGGTATAGTCTAGCCATTCCTTCTCCAGGAGGGGAATCAAGCGATTGACAGCGAATGATTTGTGAGTTTGAGGATTGCGGGCAACAAAAGTAAAGTTTGCATTCAAAAACACATTTTCGTCCGGTAAGGTAGACTCGGTGATATTCTCGGGAAGTGAGCCGGTGAACGCATAGCCCTTGACGGTGATTTCCATTGACGAGCGGCCGGTCCACGAAACGGCACCAGCAAGAACGAAATTGTACTTGCTAATCTCATCAACCTTTTTCACCATATAAATTCGGTCAACACTGGCAGTGACATTGACAGGCTCTGCAGGTGAACAATGACGGTACGCGATTCTTCCAGCGAGGGCGTCCAAATCTTGGAATAACTGTCCAGCACGTAATCTACCAAAAGCATTGATGTATGAGTCGCAGAGCCATTTATCTTCCTTGAAGGGTAATGTCAAGAAGGAGAAAGAACCATCACGAGTCTTTTCGCCCACCTCCGTAGTTTGAGGATCGGTGTAACTAAAACTATCGGGGACTTTACCTTCCATTTTCAAGACTTTACGACGTTCAAGAGCATCAATCCACGTAGCTTTATTTGGCTGCTTCAAAGTATCGAGCTGATCAGCCATGATTGTGGCGGCAGCATCGGCGGCATCGGCAGCATCAGCAGACCCAGCCTCATCATGACGATGAAAGTTCTGCGAATTGAAACGAACCCAGCGGGAAGGCATGACTGTAGGACGCAACCTGATGCCATGCGCGGATGGCTTCAGGAAATGTTTAATTCTAATCATGGTGAGGATTATTGAAAAGTACTCGAGGTAAAGATATCGGTACGCCTGGCTGTATCCACTATATATAAACAGAGTTCTCGCCCAAAAAGCTCCCAGTACTAAAAGCGATGGGCTTTCAATCGATAAGCCCTGCGGAGAGAGGTTGAGGCGTGGCACGTGCGACATAAATATGTTAAATTCTGACTTCCGGTCAATGATAGCCTTTTAATCACATGATCCACGTATATTACCCGGAGAAAGACGGATCAAGTGATGACCCCAAGCATCCCCGGGCACCCCAACATCCCAACTGCAATATCTACGAGGTGAGGGGAAGAGCCTAGGTTGGGATATTTACTGCTGAAAGCAGTTTTAGAGGCTGTAGCGATCCTATTTATCCCGGGACAAAGCCAATAGACAATTTTTCAACCCCGGCTATGTTTACAAAACAACCATTTCTCATTCATTCACCCTCCCACCACCAAATCCACTCGTCTTACAGTTCGGAGTTTGAACTCCGCAGAAAAATTTACGCCTGGGTCGTGCCTGGACCGGGCCCAACGTATCCCGCCTCTCTCCTCCCTGTCTAAAAAATCAAATTTCGCCCGTCGGAGGTTTGGCAGCAGCCAACACAACGCAAAGTTCCATAGCTCTGAATTCATCTGTATAATCAAACATCCGATGGCTTCCAAGATCTCTTCTGTTGCCAAGACCGCCAATATGGCTGCGGCCTCTCTTAGGTCTCAGGTCCCCAGATCTATTCCTGCCGCCGGTCAATATCAGGCCTTGCGAATGATCGATGGCTCTGCTCGTCTTGCCTCCTCGGCCGCTGCTAAGAAGACTATCACCGTTAGAGATGCATTGAACGCTGGCCTCGCAGAGGAATTGGACCGTGATGATGATGTCTTCATCATGGGTGAGGAAGTTGCCCAGTACAATGGTGCTTATAAAGTCACTCGAGGCTTGCTTGACCGTTTCGGTGAGCGTCGTATCATCGACACCCCCATCACTGAAATGGGTTTCACCGGCTTGGCTATAGGCTCGGCTTTGCATGGCTTAAAGCCCGTGTTGGAGTTTATGACTTTCAACTTTGCCATGCAATCTATCGATCACATCATCAACTCCGCCGCGAAGACTTATTACATGTCCGGTGGTAAACAGCCCTGTAACATCACTTTCCGTGGACCCAACGGTGCCGCCGCCGGTGTTGCCGCCCAGCACTCTCAGTGTTACGCTGCATGGTACGGATCCATTCCCGGCCTTAAGGTTGTCAGCCCTTATTCCGCAGAGGACTATAAGGGTTTGATCAAGGCCGCCATTAGAGATCCCAACCCTGTTGTATTCTTGGAGAATGAGATTGCCTACGGTGAATCATTTGAGATCTCAGAAGAGGCCCTCAGTCCCGATTTCGTCTTGCCCTTTGGTAAGGCAAAGATCGAACGTGAAGGAACCGATGTCACCTTGGTATCTCACTCCAGATCGGTCAAGTTCTGCATGGAGGCTGCCGAGGTTTTGGAGAAGCAATATGGTGTCAAGGCAGAGGTTCTTAACTTGCGCTCCATCAAGCCCATGGATGTCCCTGCTATCATTGAGTCTGTAAAGAAGACCAAACACTTGGTCACTGTTGAGGCTGGTTTCCCCGCTTTCGGCGTGGGCTCTGAGATTTGTGCTCAGATCATGGAGTCGGAGGCCTTCGATTACTTGGACGCTCCCGTAGAAAGAGTTACTGGATGTGAGGTTCCTACCCCCTATGCCAAGGAGTTGGAAGACTTTGCTTTCCCCGATGAAAGCGTGGTCACCAGAGCCGCCAGAAAGGTCTTGAGCTTGTAAGTATTCTCCATGTCTAGATCTATCGCGCCTCTCTCGTATATTCCTCTTAATGCATACAGATGTTGGTTCCGGTGTAGTATCCCATGTGTACCGTCGATGGTCGATGATCGGCCTCCATTTAATAAAAGTTAACATTACATGAAAGCAATAAGATACCACCTACGAGGAGCATAAAAGACTGTTGATATAGACTTGGATTGCAGGATATAGTATAAAGCTACTCTAAACTATTGCGAAGAAGTAACAAGGCCAGAGTAGGAGGTGGAGCCACTCAGACTGTTGAAGAACAGAGACAGGCTAACCTTGGTGTCTGATGGTTGCAGTTGGGCACGCTTGAAACGTTGCAAGAATGAAGGATAGATTTCCTGCTCAGGTAAATTTGGGGTTCCAGTGGTTTGTTCAGCAATGACGAGAGAGGCAAGGGTCGCAAGTGAAGTAGTGGCTAATAACATGTTGAGTGTTGTTTGTCTGGCAAAGAGCTCAAATTAGGGATGCGACCCTCGTCATATTTATAGGCCTATTTAGAAAGGCAGGAATAACTTTTGCGGTGAAAACTGAATTAATTTGGAAAGCTGTATTGCTGCGATGAATTATTATAAAGGAGATGAAGAAGTGTATTGTGTCAACTATTGCTGTGTTTCGTTGTTAGGCCAAAGGGCAATAGAAGATAGGTTCTGTTGTAATTGCGCAATTTACATTTAACAAGCGCAAAATCACCCAGAAACTGACCAGCATAAGCTCCTCGGACGGCGCAGAATTTGGGCGGAATGTCATATTTTGAAAGTAGTATTGTTTGAGACGTGTCCGCTTTGACAAGACCTGCGAACTGGACTTCCATGTATGGATGCAAACTCCACATTGGTACCTAGGCCTGAACAGTTGCCCAAAAAATAAATTTATCCAGGGTCCTCGGAGTAATTATTCAGTTCATGCTATATATTCAGAGTAGAGCAAATCTCATCTTATGAAAGTTGTGTACTCGGTTTAGAAGAGCTCTCCCCTCGTTCAGAAACGAGAAAGTTTCCTGGTCAAAGTACTTCCTAAAATAGAGAATATGCGGTAAATATGACCCAGATAGTTCGGATGGTATGACGTGAAATCGGGCATACTTATTGTCGGATCCTGGGACGACGAATCGTGAACGAATCGTGATCATATTGACAAGGCAACTTTTTCCGAACAATACCCATACTTTCTATTTCCCTAGTAACCAACGGAACATCAATAGCACCCGTGTACATCTCGAACGTTTTACTGCGCACCTCAACAGGCAGTAATACTCAAGGGGAAGGTGTCAGGGAAACCAAAGGGTCGCGCCCAAAACGGGCTCAAGTTGCAAGCCACTTGTAGAGACATTCATCTATGATTGCTGCAAAGCGAGGAAAGCTCATATGAAATCGGTGCGCCTCATTCTTCACAAAGAACAATTCGATTAGGCCGCAAGGGGGGAAAATATCCCCTCGAATACTAGACAGCACGATGCTGGGGATAATCTATCATGCATGCGAATTCCCCGCCCCCATCACTTCTCGATTTCGTTCCCGTTTGACCCATCAAAAGCCCCGGGCTATTCATTGGCCTGTTACTTTCCACGAGATAAAAAGTATCCTGGATGATGCCAAGTCTATCTTCATGTCGTCCAACCTCTTTTGAGGAACTTGATCCTTGAAGAAACCTTTGATCAATATTCCTTACCGCTCACGTCGTCACTGAGCGGGATCGACATTACAATATGGCGGTGTGGATCTTTAGAGATCTGTTAAAGTAGAATCCCGCGCTGGAGGGATCCACGGTTGCACAAAGAGACGTTTTTCACGCTAAGAGACTTGGAAGTGTCATTATTGGCGGCTTACCTCCCGAATTTCCATCATGTCGCCAAAGAATGCTTCCCATGAAACGATCTCTTACACCAACTCGCTAAACTACCAACATTTTACAAATGAGGATGGAATGCTTCCCATAAATTACCCTCCCAAGACTCCTCTTCAAGCCAAATTCAGACACAAATCGCTCAATCCTATCGATCGGCCCGCTTTCTTCGTCTTGTTGACTTTATACATGCTTCAAGGAATCCCAGTGGGGCTAGCTATGGGGTCAGTACCATATATTCTCAAGTCCCATCTATCATACGCCCAGATCGGCCTTTTCTCTTTTGCGTCATATCCATATTCTTTGAAACTATTATGGCTGCCAATTATCGACGCAATCTATTCGCAGAGACTCGGCCGCAGGAAACTGTGGATCATTCCTATCCAGACGATCTCAGGGCTCGCCCTATTGTATCTCAGTGCATTTATCGATATTCTCCTCGAAGATCCATTAACCCATTTATCATCGATCACTTGGTGCTTCTTCATGCTTGTGATGTTTTGCGCAACCCAAGACATTGCTGTCGACGGATGGGCTCTCACGTCGTTGCTGTCTGAATCTCTCTCGTATGCATCCACTGCCCAAACTATCGGCATCAATACCGGATACTTTTCCTCCTTTACGATTTTCCTTGCGCTCAATAGTCCATCATTCGCCAATAAGTTTTTGCGCTCGGTACCGTCCGATGATCCGGTCCTCACCATGGGCCAATACTTGAGATTCTGGGGCTACGTCTTTTTGATTGTGAGCGTCGCTTTGTTTTTTGTTCCCGAGGATCCTGCTCATTTGTTGAGACGTAATCAAGCCAAATTAGCCGACGAACGCGCCAGGTACCATACTGCTTATAACGCAGGGTCAAGCATGCGTTGGGTTGAGCTCAAAGGTGTTTACGTGGCGATGTCAAAAGTGTTGAAATTACCCAATATCCAAAGTCTAGTGGTCATTTTGTTGATTGCCAAGGCAGGTTTCAGTGCCAGTGAGGCCGCGACCAGTTTGCGTCTTTTGGAGAAGGGCCTTTCCAAAGAGGATTTGTCCATCTCGGTATTGATGAATTTCCCATTCGAATTACTCTTTGGGTATTACGCCGGCGGCTGGCTGAGTGGGACAGCACCGCTCCAACCCTGGCTCTTGGGTTTTGCCGGCCGCTTAGTTGCCGCTGCGCTAGCGCCCATTCTTGTGGTTTCATTCCCGAAAGATAAAAACGTCGGCGCCGGCTACTTTTCCATGATTGTTTTACATCATTTACTATCGACATTTATGGCCACAATACAAGTGGTATCACTCAATGCCTTTTTCACCAAAATTGCCGATCCCGCAATTGGCGGCACGTATATGACTACTCTTAACACTCTCCTGAATTACGGGGGCACTTGGCCGAGACTCATTGTGTTATTCTCAATTGACAAGCTCACGAAATCAGTATGCAATACTGTAAATGGAACCATTTATTCGATATTCACCGAATCCGATAAAGCTCAATGCCAAGCCGAAAGTGGTGTTCCCACTATCACCACAGATGGCTATTACCTCACCAATGCAATCTGTGTGACTCTAGGTATATTCATATGGTTTTACGTGAAGCGGAAGGCCCATTATTTGCAAACTTTGCCTAGTAGTGCGTGGCGAGTGCATAACTCTTGAGAGAGGATCCTTTATAGACTACGACATAATTCCTTTTCAGAGTGTAATCGAAAATTTGGACTCAGATACCTCATTAGGCCCCGGTAAAATACATTTTATTATGAGGCTCTTCCGCCGAAATCACTAGCCAAAAAGTCGCTGGGCGAGAACGGACTTTTGGCCTCGCTAATCATTTTACGGGAAATCGATATATAGCTCCCAACTAGTTCCGGAATGAGCGACGTATCTTGAGACGCCTGCCATTCACCTCTATTCCCGCGAATAGAGAGAAATGACGCCGATCGGCGTGCCCCGGGACTTTTATATCCCGGTTCAGGAGCGCCTGAGCCGGATGCTACTTTCCACGATTCCCGAATTGCCGAGAAGCTTCCAAACTCATTTTCACAGGATTCATTCTTACCTGGATTTTTAAACAATGACGAGAACTCAGATATGGAAGGCGGAGCAGGGTCTAGATCTTCGTTTATAGAATCCTCTTCCACAAGGAAAGATTTATGTGGATCGTGATTTGCCTTGCGACTGTTCGCTCGCCGTGGTAAAGGGGGGTAACAGTCTAGCGGATCAACAGCATTCGATCTATACAACCAACATTGTATAATCAAGATAAAGTCGAAACACACCGTTCCCATGCTGCCCACTAAAAAGGGCAATTGGACTGGGAACACAGTATCGAATAGTCGTTGGTTAGTCGCTTCCAACACTAGAAGATCCGTAATCACCGACACTGAGTAAAAGATATTCCCAAACATGGCACACAAAAAGAGGTACACAGTGACGCCCTTGGTAGACTGGTTACGATAGTTCTTCAATATTTGAGGAGCTCTCGAGAATAAGTACAACACCGAACAAGTCCATGCGAACGCTTTTCCCCAAGTATTACTTGAGAATAAAAAGCTTGCGATCAGTGAATCTATTTGTGGATGCAGTGAACTCGCGGAGAAACTCGCGTTTATAATTGATGAAGCACTGGCATCTTTGATAGATAGAGCTGCTGCCACGAATGCAGGCAACACTTTTGACTTTTGGATTTTGGATGGACGCGCCGGTTTGTCGAATTGGTTCTGTCGCGCGTCGACTAGTCTATTGCGAGGGCTTTTGGACCGATGGTAAGGCAGTCTGAAAGGTTTGGGGCTTTGGAGCAAGTCAATGGGGTTTCTCTGATTAGGGAATATGCGCGTATAATACCAGTATTGCAAGCCCAAGATACTATCTATGAAGCAATAGTAGGCGGCCAATAATGTTTGGAAGGGTAGAGCACCGGTGAGAAGACATCCGATTAAATTGCTTGCATCACCTGAGCTCCACAATAGTAGAAACAGAAGAGATACTCCCTCGACCAGTTTATTCAAATGGTTTTCTAAAACCTGTGGGAGTTGAGCGAAGAGCCAAGTAAACAAAGATAATGTTCCGCTTACTCGACTAATGACGGAGAGAGTACCCAAGGAGATAAGATCGACAATAGCCATGGGAAACATGAGACCGAAAGTGCGATCGGATCGTCAAGTGTGATCGCTATTCCTGGAAATAAGGACAATCAGCTGAAAACAAGCAGGGACGTGATGTGAAGGAAGCAAAGCGATGGATATATATGGACGATGGTGTATAGATAAATGAAGAACCGTCTTGACAGATCGATGATGACTCTCGGTAATTGTACTTCAGCTTCTGGATTATGTCTCTCCTCGAAATAGTATATCTGTATCCCGGGATCAGGTGATTACACGCCTCAGAAGCATTACACGGATTCCAACACGGATCAAAATTTGGGGTGACTCTGAAAAATGGCAGTGATGCCCATCTCTTATCTGTACTACCGAATTCTATATACAAGAGGAGATTACAGAATCTTGTATAAGAGGTATAAAAAAAACTCTGCATATAAACCGAAAACTGAACTCTTGTTATGAGAGGAACCCAGCCACTATATACAGATCTCAGTTCACTCACCGCATTCTTCATAGGCTATTTTTTCTATTTAATTCTGGACCCAATATTACATGGTGAAATTGCTGAGTTTGATTGCTCTGCGAAATGGAATCCGTAACTTGACAACAGGTGTGCCGCTGCTTGATTCTGCGATTTTAGGCCTGAAAAAGCTAGATCTCTATGACTTCCAATGTGCCCCGGGCACTGAAGGTATGACCTGTGTTCTTGTAGAGTTGATATTCTCTCATCTCGTCCAAAATGATGGGAATCGCGTTGTGATGATCGAAACACTCTTGCCATTCCCTTGGCAAACTGTCAAGCGTCATCCTCGCTATACTTCGCAATTGTTGGAAAATGGCTTGCTCATTTATGATGCTCCTACTTTCTCTCAATTATATGCAATCTTTGCACACAATCAACTCCACCATTCAAGCGATGGTGGTCTGTCAATGGTGATCATATATAACTACCATGAACTATTGGAACTGTATAAGTTGGAACTATTCGCATCATATGAGGAGTCATTGCTCAAACATCATATTCACCGCAACGATGTGTTCCTCAATAACGCCGTCCAATTGGAAACGACCGGCAAAACAACGCCCATTCCAGAATTGCCCTCAGGTTCAAGCTTGCTTCGCTCAAGCCCTATTGCAAAATTCGAGACTCATGTGCTGCAACTTGTCCGATCGATCCATAAATTTTCACAAGCAACGCTGCAGCTATGTATTTTAGCAGGAGGAGTCGATGCGAAGTATCATATTCCCAGAACGCCTCCCTCGAGTCTCGAATTCTCGTCGAGTTCGCCCACGCCGCCACCTAATTCTTTCAAAAATAATGGCCGCATGATCCTCACTTCATTCACGGGCACAACTGATATGGCGGTGTTGGAGAGGTGTATCAAAACGAGGTTGCTTTTCCATAAGAGCTGGCTTCACAATACTCCAGCATTCAAAAACTCGCATACGGCCGGCCCGCGCGAAATGAAATTGGTACAAGCAATTAGGGTTGACAATTTTTATAAGCAAAAGTCTGCTCTCAAGTACTTTGAGGATTCTGATGACGATAGGAATTTTGTGAAGGAAATCGCACTCGCGCCTTCGAATCCGAACGTTCCAGTAGAGCCTACGCCTGCCCAATCCCGAGCATTCACACCTTTGGCAACCAGCACACAGCAAGAAAATTTATCTGACCATGAGGCTACGAATGATACCCAGAGCTCTTTTATCGAAGACACCGATAACGATGACGATGCCATTTTGTGATTTTCAGAGATAAAAACCGGGTAATGTGACTGGCACAACTTGTGACGACTATGACTTGAGACGGCCAAGACGATTTACACAAGATACCACGCTATATAAGAAACATAGAAGACCTCTGAATCACTATTCTGACCACAACACTGATAGAAGTTTAGAGTGTGAGTCGTAACACCTCAATCTCGTAGGTTCCACAGTGGAGAAAAAAATCTACATGGACAAAAAAAAAACATCAGTGGTACGACACCGGCAAGTTCCAACACATACAGCCATGTCTCATACATTGGAAGGACTCAAGGAGCGTGTTGAAGGAATTGTTTTAGAGTCCAAGAACTATGCTCGAAATATACTAGTCAGTTTTCCCAAAAGCCAGGATGATCTCTTACCGTATTACCTGTATGTCAAGTCGATCACGAAGGATGATATTGTTCGAGACTTCTCCGAACTTAGAGTGTCTCCGATTACTGTCACTGCAACCGTGACTGCTTTAACGACAATTCTTGTGCTACTGAAATTCTTGGGTTCAGGTGCCTCGCAAAAGCCAAAGTCGAAAAAGAAAAAGGGTAAGAAACTTTCAAAGGCCGTGCGTTCTAATCGTGAGATCGAGGCTGTCTTGGACCATGTTGCCAAGGAATACGGCGATGCCATCGACAATTATATCAACACCTACAAACTGTTGAAGCCTGATGACGTAAAGTACAAGTATAACTATTATGAAGAGATGTTGTTGAAGGAATTATTGAAATTGGACGCTATCGATGTCATGGGTAACGAAGTGTTAAAGGGCAATCGCAAAAAGGTGGTCAATTTCATTCAAGACTATCAGAAAAGATTGGACACGTTCAAAAAGGAAGCCGGGTTCTAGGTGCGCGGGAGTCCAACCTCTCTTTGAAGGAGCATTGAGTGTGTAACCGTTTACAGCATAAAATGATTTATTTTCATCAAGACCCGAATTGTTCAAGTTCAATACCCTCTGTATACAGGGTAAATGGATTGGCCACTTGTTATGCGTGGCAGAGACTGTAATATAGACTATCTTTATTCGCCAATAACTTTTGTGGCGAGTCAAACTCCACCACGCGACCTTTGTCCAACACGCAAACTTTATCACTATCCAGAACAGTTTCCAAGCGATGCGCAATAGTTATGATTGTCTTGTGAGCGAATTCCTTACGGATAGTGCTTTGAATCAAGCGATCGGTTTGAACGTCAACCAGAGCAGTCGCCTCATCCAAAACCAATATACGACAGGAATCCATCTTCAACAATACTCGCGCCATGGACATCAATTGGCGCTGGCCCGACAGGAAATTAGATCCGCCATCATTGACAATGCTGTTCAAGGGGTCACCATCCTCACTTTCAAGACCCTTGACGTGATCGATCAAATGCGAAAGCTCAAGCGCTCTCCAAATCTCCTCATTGGTGTATCGCAAAAATGGATCCAAATTCAGTCGCACTGTACCCTCCAAGAGCTGAGAATCCTGAGGAATGATGGCAAGGCGACTGCGCAAGTCGTAGAGTGATACTGCCGCGGTATTGATATTGTCAACATCGATCTCTCCACCACTGCTGATAATCATTCGGAACATTGCGAGGGCCACAGAGCTTTTGCCGGCGCCAGTTCGACCAACAATGCCAATTTTTTCATGCGACCCTACTTTGAAGGTTACATCGCGGAGGACTAGTTCGCTTTCGGGTTTATACTTTGCCAGGAAATTTTCGAATTCGATCTCCCCACTTTGAGGCCACTGCAAAGGTGGCACAAGTTTCTTTCGGTCGTCCGAGTCCTCACCTTTGAGGCTCAGATATTCCATGCATCGCTCCACAGCCACTGCGTTTGTCTCGACCTGAGCCGAAAACCGGACCATGGTCCGTAAACTAGCAGTGACCTCCAAAGAGTATACCATGATAAAACCCGCCATGGACGCGGTCATGGGCGTACGAGTAGCAAGCGTATAGATACACAATAAACTTGCACCCAAAACACCAAGGGATCCCAACCACTGAAGACGGAAGTTGATCCATCGACCCATTGATCTCAACATGTAAACGCATTTAACGTTGAAATCGACATTGGCTTCGTTGATACGCTCGAACCTGGTGGTCTGATCGAACGCACGGATCGTGTCAACACCGTTAATAGACTCACCCAAATGGGCGTTGATAGGCAGACGAGATAGTGATACGAGTCGTTTCAACTCGCGCAGCGCCGCCACAAACCACATTTCATAATAAACGTATACAACCAGTAAAAGCGATAACACAAGCAAGTACCAGGGGATCGCCCATACAATCACCAAGAATTTGAAAAGTGTTTTGAAAGTCACGGTGAAGAAAACAGAAAACACAGCTGGGATCGATTCGTCAATCTTATTGACGTCAGATGCAAAGCGATTCAATATGCTGCCCATAGGAGTCGAATCGAAAAACCACATGGGTGCTGCCACGATATGGCTAGCCATATCGTCGTGTATTGATCTTGACGCATTGAAAGCGAGCCAAAGCATCAGCAACAGCCCTCTTAACATGTTGGACACGATTGCACCGATGCCGAGCCAAAAGTAAACGGCAATATAGTATTTGGGGTCGACATTACCCCCAACGGATGAGTTCTGTTCAGTCCAATGTTTGAGCCAGTAATTTCCAGCAACTACCAACACGGACGTTATGACCAAAGACACGAACCATATCGCAACACCAGGAAGCGAGCACGCCTTTGCATATTTCGCATATACCAGCCACTTGACCTTGCCCTTTTGAGATCGCTCCGATGACTTGTTCTCCATATCTTGCAGCGGGTCGTAGTCAAAAGTAGCCACGCTTGCTCTGCGTAATACTGAGAGAGCTTCACTGGCAGTCGGGTCGCCACTGACAGGGTCATCCTTTGCTATTTTATCAGTTGGTATATCAGGAAGCAGACTTGAAGGAGGTAACAGCGGCAGCGACGTCTTCTCGCTCATATAATTGATGATCAAATCATGGATCCCAGGATGCGCAGCGGCAGTAGCTTCGGATATTGATGAAGATTCCACAATCCTGCCATCTTGCATCAAGACGATTAAGTCAGCTTGGTTCAAAATACTCAACGAATTCGTGCACATAATGACAGTTTTCAGGCCCAATATTCCATCAGGACCAAGGACTTGAGCAATGATTCGTTTACCGACATGTGCATCGACGGCACTCAAAACATCATCGAGTAAATAGACATCTGCTCGCGCGTACACTGCGCGAGCCAACGCGAGTCGTGCCTTCTGTCCTCCAGAGAGAGTCACTCCGCGTTCGCCGACCATAGTCTCATCACCATCAGGTAACATTGCCATGTCCGGTGCAAGCTGACAAGCTGCGACGGTTCTTTGATAGAAATCAGGGTCATACCTGAACCCAAAGAGTATATTTTGTTTCACGGTAGCATTCATGATCCACGGCAGTTGAGAGCAATAAGCCAAGTGGCCATAAATGGTTGCACGAGAAATTGAAGATACGCAGAAATCCAACTTTCCCAAAAGTCCATCAAATAATGAGGTCTTGCCACTTCCAACACGGCCAACAAGACAAACCAACAGTCCCTTTTTTACAGTCAAAGTGAGGTCTGTGATTGCTTTCTTTACCGGAGTGGATTCCTGATCTGATACCTTTGCGGGAAATGCAAACGATACATTTTCGAGGGAAAGTGCAATCTCGTTGTTGGCCGAAGACGGTAACCTTTTAATTTCCGAAAAGTCCAACTCGTCCAATCTCAAAAAGGAGTAGAGGCGATTCAACAGAACCGATGCGTCTGCGAGAGACGTAAGAGCACTGGGCAATGATGTTAATGGATTAGACAAGAGTCCGAAAAGCAGCAACGCAGGAAACACAATATCGGACGTGAGTGGAGTGCTCTGAGTGAGAGAGAAAACCGAAAAGCAAACAAACGATACGAGAAAGGGCACCGAGCCCCAAATGCAGCTTCCGACTTGGCCCAACGTCTTTATCCATCGCAAGTTCCTGAGCTCAAGGTCATTCCGTTGGTGAGAGAGGCGAGCGAGAATGGGGTTTTCCCACGCATATAGTTTTATACTGCGAATAGAAACCAACAATTGCGACATGAGGCGCGTTCGCTTATCCTTGTGTTTCATTTGCACTTTTCGAAGACGCTTGACTTTCCTCACAATGATACCATTGAGAGGAATGAAGGCGACCATGACGAGAACTCCGGCCGTGGTGGCTCTTGATCCCAAAAGTGGCCAGAGTGATGCAATGCACACAACAATCGTTATGGGGGCAACAATGACTTCCAGCAATTGGTCAGGGATCAGTTCTAAGCGACCAATGTCCACAGAGACTAAATTGATAATGTCGCCTGAGGTCGTAATGGAGTGGGCTTTGGGCGAAAGATTGAGTGTCTTTGAGTATACTAGGGTGTTGAGGGCCAGCCGACATCCAAGGAATAATTGCAAGTTGTTGAGAAAGTATTGGTTGTAAAGGGCCGTCTGGATAATGGTGACGAAAAACATGGAAAAGGCAATCAAGAGTCCGCTAATCACCGGCTGAGGATCGGGTCCCTTTTGCAGCCCGAAAAAGATAATAATCTTTCGAAGCAATTGTGGCTGGACATAGCTTAGCAACGCGTATGACAAGTCAAAGACAAAGGCATAGAACGCGAGTTTCCCGAAAGTCATAAATAGCGGCCTGATAAGTGAGGTGGTACGCGGCAGATCGAGGTAACCCTTGAGCTTTCGTGACAGCGCTTTGGCAAGTACAGGTTCCGGGATGTCCGGGAGATCTGCGGCGACCACTGTTTTATTGAGATGTGACTTCAAGATTAAATCATTTATCCATGTGTATGTGAGGCGGGCGATGATTGTGGGCTTTTTCAATTCTCCGAGCTTATTCTCTCTACTCAAGTAGGCGATCATATCATGATTGGGCTTCCAGCCGAATGCCTCACAATAAAATAAGGACGAGGCTGAAACAATCAAGACTGCCTCGATATAGACCGATTGGCTCTTGTTGCCAAACATTAGAACGGGCCAATGGGTGAACCCATCTTGAAAAAAGAATAGGGCATGGATTAAAGCCATACATGGCCAAAATATTAGCAAGCAATCGCTGCGGATCGGGGAACGCACAGGTTCCACCACATGCAATGGAATCACGATTGTAACTAGTAGCAGTGCAAGCAAAGTATACGCCTCAAGACTGTGATTTACGGTAGAGGCATGAGAAATTGCAAGGTATACCACCAAGATAGAATGTAGGACTACCAAGAACACGCGACGGGATTGTCCCGCGCTGGAATATTTCATCGAATAGGAACCATGCTTTGGCAAACCCAATATTCGTTTCAAAGTTACGCCACCCCATGCCATGAATGATAAACATACTATCGATACCCAGAGAGTCAAGAACTCTGGATTGAATGCATTGTCGTTATGTGGGGCCAATGGATCGAAGAGATCAGACCCGAATGCAGCGTTCATCTAGAGAATCCGTGTATGAGAACAAGCGACAAAGATTGGGGGGCGCTGAAAAATCCCGTGTTGAAAATCCCACTAATAACGATTACAGAGGATACATTCCGTGTCGGATGTAAGAATGTACAGGGTCAATGATCGACTTATGTAATGGCTTCTTGGTTTCTCATGATCAGATCGCTACTGATCACCACAATTGCAATCGATCAACACTTACACTTACTCCTATCATTACCCCACACACCAGAACAACACGCCATAAGCAGCCAGGCTTGTTCCTCGGATTGACGACCTCGCCGGGTAACTCACCACCCCCACACTAAAATGTCACTCCCATAACTTCCAACCAATCATTGGCCGTCATTCCTCGATTGGCCGGACTTTCGGTTCTTCGGCTTACACACTTTGAAAATAATCACGATCACACCTTGTCTGCAGTCCATTATAAACTGGGGACTTTTGATTGGTTCCCCGCATGGATGCCCCGCGTGCAGAGTTAGCCGCGGAGAAGTGCGGCAGCCATTGCTTTATAAATAGGAAATCTCGCTCTTTCAGAGATCATCAGCGTCATCTTGATTTTTTTTCTCCATCAGAGATTGCAATCATTCTCGCCATGTTGTCTGCCTCTAGAACATTGAGTGCTAGGGTATCTAACCAGGCTAAGCGTTCCTTGGCCACTGCCGCTGGCTTGACCAGAGACTCTCAGGTCAACCAGAATTTGTTGGAATCCCACTCTTTTATCCAATACAAGAAGCTTTTGGAAAATGTCGATATCGTCAAAAAGCGTTTGAATAGACCTTTGACTTACGCTGAGAAAATCTTGTACGGTCACTTAGACAACCCTCATGAACAAGAGATTGAACGTGGTGTCTCTTACTTGAAACTTCGACCTGATCGTGTCGCTTGTCAGGATGCTACCGCTCAGATGGCTATCTTGCAATTCATGTCTGCTGGTTTACCCTCAGTCGCTACCCCCTCTACTGTTCACTGTGATCACTTGATTCAAGCACAGACCGGTGGTCCCCACGATTTGGCCAGAGCCATTGACATGAACAAGGAGGTCTACGACTTTTTGGCTTCCGCCTGCGCAAAGTACAATCTCGGTTTCTGGAAACCCGGTTCTGGTATTATCCACCAGATCGTCTTGGAAAACTACGCTTTCCCCGGTGCTCTTTTGATCGGTACTGACTCCCACACCCCCAACGCTGGTGGTTTAGGCCAATTGGCTATTGGTGTCGGTGGTGCTGATGCCGTCGATGTCATGGCTGACTTGCCCTGGGAGTTGAAGGCCCCCAAGATTTTGGGTGTCAGATTAGTCGGCAAAATGTCTGGCTGGACCAGCCCCAAGGATATCATCTTGAAGTTGGCAGGTATCACCACCGTCAAGGGTGGTACTGGCTCCATCGTTGAGTACTTTGGACCAGGTGTCGACACCTTCTCGTGCACTGGTATGGGTACGATCTGTAATATGGGTGCCGAGATTGGTGCTACCACTTCCGTCTTCCCCTACAATGTCTCAATGGTGCAGTACTTGAATGCCACCAGAAGATCCAAGATCGCCGACTTTGCCAATTTGTACAAGGATGACTTTTTGTCCGCTGACAAGGGTTGCGAGTACGATGACGTTATTGAGATTGACTTGAGCACCTTGGAGCCCTACGTCAATGGTCCTTTCACTCCCGATTTAGCTACTCCCATTTCTAAGATGAGAGAGACCGCTCTTGCCAATGACTGGCCCATGGATGTCAGAGTCAGTTTAATTGGCTCATGCACAAACTCTTCTTATGAGGACATGACTAGAGCTGCCTCCATCATCACCGATGCTGAAGCCCATGGCTTGAAGGCTAAGACCATCTACTCTGTTTCCCCTGGTTCCGAGCAAATCAGAGCCACCATCGAGAGAGACGGACAATTGAAAACCTTTGAGGATTTTGGTGGTATCGTCATGGCTAACGCCTGTGGCCCTTGCATTGGTCAATGGGACAGACAAGATATCAAGAAGGGTGAGAAGAACACTATTGTCTCTTCTTTCAACCGTAACTTCACCTCCAGAAACGACGGTAACCCCGCTACCCACGCTTTCGTCGCTTCTCCTGATATCACCACTGCTTACGCCATCTCTGGTGACTTGGGCTTCAACCCTCTCACCGACAAGTTGGTTGACTCTGAAGGTAAGGAGTTTATGTTGAAGCCGCCCCATGGTGTTGGATTGCCCCCTAACGGCTACGATGCCGGTGTCGACACCTACCAGGCTCCACCTGCTGACCGTTCCACTGTCCAAGTCAAGATTTCTCCTGACTCTGACAGATTGCAGGCCTTGACTCCCTTCAAGCCTTGGGATGGTAAAGATGCCCTCAGAATGCCCATCTTGATCAAGGCCGTCGGCAAGACCACCACCGATCACATTTCGATGGCTGGTCCTTGGTTGAAGTACCGTGGTCACTTGGAGAACATTTCCAACAACTACATGATTGGTGCCACCAACGCCGAGAATGGTAAGGTCAATGACATCAAGAACCACTACACTGGAGTCTACAAGAGTGTCCCTGACACTGCCGCTGACTACAGAGATGCCCACCACAAGTGGGTTGTCATTGGTGACGAGAACTTTGGCGAGGGTTCTTCCAGAGAGCATGCTGCTTTGGAGCCCAGATTCTTGGGTGGGTTCGCCATTATCACCAAGTCTTTCGCTCGTATCCACGAGACCAACTTGAAGAAACAAGGTTTGTTGCCCTTGAACTTTACCAATGTCGCTGACTATGACAGAATCAACCCCGAGGACGAGATTGATCTTTTGGGCTTGGCTGAGTTGGCTCCTGGCAAGAACGTTGTTATGAGAGTTAACCCCACGAAGGGTGAGGGTGAGTCTTGGGAGACTGAATTGTCTCACACTTACAACAAGGAGCAAATCGAATGGTTCAAGTATGGTTCCGCCTTGAACAAGATGGCGGCAGTCGCTGCCGAGCAGAAGAAGTTGCACAATTAAAGTTGTTGCATTCTCAAGAAGAGATATTTATTCAAAGTCAAAGTATAGCAAAGTGTATATGAAGTTTCT
Source organism: [Candida] argentea (assembly GCA_030581555.1). Taxonomy (NCBI): domain Eukaryota; kingdom Fungi; phylum Ascomycota; class Pichiomycetes; order Serinales; family Debaryomycetaceae; species [Candida] argentea. The sequence continues at coordinate 70,015 of JAKTTQ010000013.1, forward strand.
AATAGCTGCAAACGGAATGGTTTTGCGAGAATGGTGAAAATTGGCAATTTTGCATAATGGTGTGAAGCATTTGGTTGAACTGCCCCATAGCAAAGAGGTACGTTCCTTAAAGCACACTCAGCAGAGAAATGTTTCTAGGGCTACCGAGATTCAGGCGTTGACGGGTTATGTGGATAAGTGGTGGATGCAAGTCCGATCGTTGTGAGTTCACAGCTACATTTCAAACAGACTTGAACCTTGACTTATCGTCTCGAACTTGGCAATCACCCGCTCGCCAAGTCAAGGAGACCTAGATGTCACAACCGTGTCAGTGAACACGCTTCAAGAGCTAAAACAAAATCGTAACGTAGCAAAAAAGTATGTAGAATCTAATCAACGAAAAGTTGCCCCTTACCATTTGCAATCATCTGTGCGGGGCTGAGCGCGGCTTGTATCCTCTGTACCCACCCATGGCGTTTGAAGGATCTCCCACAATAGTAGAAGCCTGTTGCGTCGGCTCCATAGAGTTCATGTTGAATGATGCGGAGCGATACTCACCATCTCGTCCATACCCTGTGCCCGAAGAACCCTTCGAACTCAGCGAGGGGCTCTCCTTACTCACAGAATTGGTGAAACTATCAGAGTATTGACCGCGAGGCGCCAGCGGCTTGCCAAATTCGGCGCTATCTTCATCATCAAATATCGTACCCTTTGCTCCATTTTGTGCATGTCCCTTCATGGCGGTAGCACCCAACTCGAACAATTCCATATCATCTTCGGTTGAAGTAACCATTCCCTTCTTGTTGTCGAAACGTGGCAAGAACGATACTCTATCGTCTTTCATGGGCTGGTAACGAGTGTCGGGGTTCTTGTATAGCAATGCAATCAAGCATGTCACAATCGTGAAGATCAACAAGAATAATGCAAACACTGCGTTCAACACAAAGTAAACAATGCCCATCACTGAAGAGACGATTTGCGGTTCCTTAAACACATAAGAGAAGAACATGAAGAACAAAGCATTGATTGCATTGATCACACAAATAGTAATGTTGAATGCATTGGTTCTCTTATCCATATAAGGACGAAGGACACACACAGTCACGAGATATATCACCTCAGACACAAATACCAATACCGACAGCACCTTACCATTACTTTGTAACACCGCCACGAACAAAGATTTGAAAAAGAGGTACAGCAAGCTCACCATGATAAACCAGTAGCAATCGGCGCGGTACTGGACGTAGAGGAACCCGAACTTGTTCAAAAACACTCCATCTCCAAACAAAAAGTATGCGGGATTTTTGAATTGGCGTTGCGATTTCATACCTTTGATAATGACTCTGATTGATGCTTGAAGCAATAACACAAAGCCGATTAAAAATAAGAAAACTGCGACAACCATAATGCCTGCAGAGTCTCGTTGCGTGAACTCCCACAAGCACAAAACAACGATTTGGGGAAGTGCAATAATGAGCAAACGATACAAGGACCCTTTGATGATTGAAGGCCATTGCTGTCTGTATTCGTTAAATTTACCCTCATTCATCATCTTGGATCGAATCAAGATTTCAATGATTGCCTTGAATAAGGTCAAACACACCACCATCACAAACGCAAAGAAAATGAGGAAACTGATACCAGTCATAAAGAGACTGGTGATCTCAATACCGGTGAGGTAGGCGACACGGCGCATACCACGTAGCACCAAGATCTTGGAATTCAAATCCGGGTCTTTCTCGTTGATCGTGTAAAGGTCCAGGTCCAACAGATCCGAGGTACCACTCGAGCCGGCAGGATCGACGGTAACACGCTTGAAGAGGGTGAGGTGGTCATTCCGCTGCTGACGGACGAACAAGGCACTCAAAGCCTCGGACACGGAAGAGAGACCACGCTTCTGTACAGACACGGAAAGCTGCTGCGAGCTCAAGACATCGGTAGGGGATCCACCCGTCAGCTGAAGGTACCAATTTGCAAACGTCTGAATGAACCCTGCTCTAACGATACCTACTGACCACATAAAGTTTTGTGCCCACGCAGCGGCGATGGGAGGGATCTTGGCAACGGCCAACATCGCGGTGATGGCCAAGGATTGAAAATAAATGAACAATGAAAGTGAGTTTGAGGCGATATGGGCCGCGGTATTCGAATGTCCAATGACAGAAACCACACCAGAAGTAACAACACCTAATCCAGCGATAGCAGCAATAGGCCATGCGGCATACTTTGTCTGGACGGTTTTGCCGTTGCTTAGCACAGCCTCAACACATGCCAAAGTCGTATTAGTGCCTGCCTCGTAAAACACCACTCTAACTCTGGCGTCGATATCAGGGACCGTGAAGGCGATTCCAGGAATCAGAGACATGATCGACGGCGAGATTTGATACGCAGATGCGATATCCAAATGGCCAGTAGTGAAAGGACAAAGGGCTGGCAATTTCTGTTTGAGAGAACAGAGGTCCACCTCTTGATTCATCACATTTAAGCCATAGGCGATGAGATTAGCCTTCACGGTAACGTTTGAGTCGATACTGGAGATGGCGGAGATGTCAAAGGTAAGGGAACTGTTGCCTCTGAAAAACTTGACATCAAAGCGGGACGCTGTGAACTGAGAATTTTCCATACACGTCAACAACGATGTTGAGTGTATGAAGGCGTTATCAGCGGCAGTAACGGCGCAGGCGAAGAGCCAGAAGGCCGTCAAAAAGGAGAACATGGAGTCAGATCAGCAGTGGAAAACACAGCGCAGCAGGGAGGAGAGCACGCGGGAGCCTTGCGATGAAGACGAGTCAATAGTGGATCCAAGGAAAAGGCCACAATGAATCTGTTCAACTCGGAATGTTGAGCAGTGATGAGCGAACAGTGAGTGGCGAGTCGATTAAACTCGATATGAATCTATGAAGGAACCTTACTCAAAAGCCTCGCAATAACGCTTGTAATACACCGTCTCAGGACGTTCGTTCCTTGTAATTTATTTTTAGACTCCACCTCAAGGCAAGTGCACGTGATTTGAGCCGCGTCAATGCTTGGCGGAGGCTGTGCCGGCACATAGGAAGAGACAAAGAGACGCTTCCCAGGACGCGCTATCGGCGGCCTATAATGCTTAGAGGTGAGCCAAGAACTATCACATTCTCGCGAATCGTAAGGACCGCGATGTGACTCATGTTTACGCAAAAAAAAAATTGACTCGAAAATGTTGCTCATTGGTTTTGTGATTCGAAATCAGATTCGTATACTTAGTATGGGATTCCATTGGTGATCCGCTGAAACTCATCGTACCCCTTAGTGTATAGACTTTCCATAGATTTGCGTACTAGTCCTCTCATATAATTTGCGGCCTCGCCCTCATTTTTTTGGGGCACGAATCTCAGCCTCAAATTCTTGATTGTCCCGGGTTTGAAGCACGGTAATCCGCTTTCCAACATGGGCGTCACGCATTTGATGATCGTGTCCATATATGGTCGGCATGCCAAGAATCCTTTGACACACAATTCTTCAAACCATTTGAAGGCCTCGGTCTCGCTACTTCCCCCTAGGACCATGACCATCTCCCGTGTAAGCTTGAATGGCGCTGCCTCAAACCGGACGCCTCCAGGCACTATATCGAAGCAGAACCCAAAGTCAATGTGGAGGATATGACCCTGGTCATCATACATGATATTACCGTTGTGTCTGTCTTTGAATTGCAAGAGCCACGAAATAATCGAATACGCAGCGAGCGATTTGGCCAAATTGTTGCGTGCTTTCTGAAATTCGATCGAACTCTCTGGTCCAAACTTGGTGGTGAAATATTCATACAATCCATTCACGGCTTCACGACCCAACATGTCGCGACTAACCGAATTCGGAAGCACTTCAATGACTCCACAACCCGGGGCGGAGGCCACTACCCTATACGGGTATACGTACATATCCAATCCAGCATTCGTCCAGATAGAGCGGAACACTGAAATGAGCTGTAACGCCAAGACGTCTTGACGGCAATCGTCTCCCACTTTGAAAATACAAGACTGCCAGCGGTCAACAGTATTGGTGGCAATATTCCCCTCGCTATCCACTGTTTCGACGGAGCTTTCAATTTTGAAAGTAGCCATAAATGGTGCTTTGGCATGCGATTGTAACGGTTTTCCGGAATTACGGTTGATATCGATCACCACCCCATCAGGGTTAATGGGCAAATATACACCGTGCTTGATCTTGATCTTATGCATCTCCTCATCGATTTTGACCTTCTTTTCGGCTTTAGTCTTCTTGATGTATGGTTTCAACTTGCCTGAAATGCTGGTGACTTCGTTGAAAAATCCAAATTCGTCACGATAGAACTTCAAATCCGCGTTGCTGAACCCATCGGTAATTTTCTTGTGAATCCTGTCGAGGACTGGTTTAATCGTATCCGGTTCAAGCGAGTCTTCGTCTTTATAACTGTTTGCTAACATATTCCAGATAATCTGATGTGCAAATAGCTGTGATAATTTTGCCGTCTCCACAATGAAACGCTCGACGTAGCCATTAACGTCAGAGCGTAATCCCTGCACGATTTGCGGAACGTAGAAAAATGTGGTATTCACATCATGATGCTCCAATGAACGCATCGTATATTGAATGACGTTGGGGTTCGATCCATAAGGTGGCAAGAACAATGTGATAGAGTCAATAGGCGAGACCGGCTCCCAGAAAAGCAAATGATAGGTCGGCTCGACGTGGGTGCCAGAAGCCACAAAGTACAACACTGCCTCGGGATACCTCATTGCTGGAACGGGATTACGAGCAAGGAGCTTGTGAAGGATCTCCTCTGCATTGGGAACCTTGTAACGCTTAGCGAGGTTGATCGCAAGCATCGGATTGAGCGAGTAACAAGTGTTCAACATGCTAGGATTAAGATCAGGAAGCTTGGATTCGCTCAGGGTCAAAGGATGAAGCCAAACTGAGATTCTGGCGATCTCATCATCAAAAAACAAAAGCAAAACGGCCTTCATATCTTGGGCTCTTTGTGATGATGGCGCATTGAGCGATTTGATGCGACTTCTCACGTCCTTCAAGAGCGCAAAGTCGGTCTTCGTCTTGAGCAAGTTCGAGCCATATGGGATTGCGAAATCGCGTCTAAACCACAACAATGCAGATTCCAAGATCAACTCGCTCAATTTGATGGCATGCTGAGACCTTAATAATAAATGGACATTGAGAACATCGAATGCGAATCTGAGCAATGTCAATCGAGCGAATCGAGCCAAGGGATGTAAACTCGCCTTCACAAAGTTGATCAAGCCGACTTCGACGAATCTTGTGAAAATCTTCAAAAGGTGGTCGCTTTGGCTCAAGGTAGCTTCGAAATTTGACGAAAACAATTTGATGATTTGTAAATGTGGTTCGATGGCTGAGATTGTACCACGCGCAAGATTCATTACCGCCGGGTAATCACTGGACATATACTTCATGGGCAGGAACTCCGGTTCCTTGGTGTCGTGCGTTCTGTTGTACAAGCCCTTTTCGGCCGCGATCGATATCTCCCAAGCCTTTGCAATTTCGGTCATCATGAATGGAGACAGGCCTTTGATCTCCTTCATGATAACGAGCCATACCTTGATTGCGGTATTCATGACAGTGACGTTAAACACTGTGAAAGGGAGGTCGACCAAGTATCGATACAACTCAGCAGTGTTTTGTTGTACCTGCAACGCATGCCCTGAGATTGCGTTGATGAGATCAATGACGATATTGTTGGAGGGGCGAACTCCACTAGCTACCGCTTTCTTGATTGCCTCGACCTGTTGCTTGAATTGGAATGAAGCAACCGTTGAAGACAGACTGACAGAACCAGAGACAAATCCGCTTCGCCACGACAAGTGTGAGACGATCGAGGGGAGCGTGTTCAAGCCTGATACCGGATATCTCGTTATATGCTGCAAGTCACCATCGCTCAGCAGTATCTTCCCGGCCATCTCAAGCGCAAATGAGACTCCGTACATGATCCTTTGTGATGAGCTACTCAATGCACCGGCATCGGAAGCATATGTCGAAATCAAACTCTTAATATCGATATTGGACTTTTGCAACACCGCCTGCACCCAAGCTCGGCATTTTGTAGAAAAGCTGGCAAATGTCGTATTTCTCCAACTATACGAGTCAGGCAACAGCAATTTCAAGTCTGTTTTCGGGGTGGTGTAGTGCCATGTGGGGTTATACTCATTTTCGTCTGCGTCAGCAATACTATCGAAAAGAACCGTTAGCAAGTCAAACAATGCAAATAAACTTCGCTTGTGGCATAGGGTTGTTGGGGATTTGCCAATCAACAAATCACAGCATTGTAGTGCTACTTGCTGGAGCTCTTCCATCCGGTGGCAACATAAACTCAACATGATGGTCAACTGCTCTGCATTCTTGTCGCCGGTGAAATGCATGGTCGGACCTGAAAGTATATTCCTGAAATACTTTTCGGTGATTTCAATAGAGAGTTGCTCAAGATACTTGCTGACGCCACTTGTTTTCATTGAAGGATCCGAAAAGTAAAGCAACACTGTAGAGCAATCTCCGTTTTTGACTCGCAATGTTTCGACAAGTGTAGCCGCTGCCGAAAACATGAGCTTGGGATACGACATATTGCGGCGAGTCTCATGAATTGATGCTAGCACATTTCTCTGGTCGCGGATGTTCGTGTTGGACAGGCCTCTTCTGAGGACAGCGTTGAGTTCTAAAGAGGTCTCTGCTTTGCCCCAAGAGAATTCGGATGCTAAGGGTGGCGTATTATAAGCGATCCTCTCGAGTTCCACTCGGAAAGTAGATACGAGCTCAGAACCAGGATAGTAGCCATGGATGGCCAAGTTGAACCATACATTTCTGAAAAGATGGATCGTTTCGATATCTGTAATTTCCAATGGTCTCTCGTCAATAGCAGGATCCGGCAACAGCAACGCAAACGATCTGAGGTGAACGCTGAGCTCTCTGGCTACTTCGCAGATTTCTTCATGCAGTCTATGGTGCTCCAACAATTGAACGTCGCCATCATTTACAATCGCTTGCATTGTTTCATGCAAATGGATACCAAACAAGCGAGGGATTCCACGGACATTAATCGACAATGTTTCGCACGCTTCAGAGATATTCTCTCTCGCTGCAGGTTGCTGAGAAGAGTGCGCGTCCAACAAAAGATCGTGTAGCCACCTGAGCAATACCACAAACTCACGTTCGGGCGCAAATGGAGCTAATGATACCAAGCCCTTCAATAAGAGCTTGCCAATGGGCGTGCCCACATTTGTCGCCTTTTGAGACAAGAGGCTGAGAGCCAACGTGACCACAGTTTCGTCGTCGCACAGTTGAGAAAGCTGGACGGTCGCTATGATGGCATTTTGACAGATCTTTTGATACTCCTGTTCGTCATAGTTTCCAGCGCTCTCGTGGCTTTTGCCAATGGACAGCGAGGATGGTGGGCCTTTGGACATCAACGATGCCAGGTCAGACTTTGTGCTGATTCCGGTATGGCCGCGGCGAATGTTTGACCTTGTATAGATTTGAGAAAAGTCATCGCTGCCAGAAACCATATTCGTCAATGCATAAATCGTAGTGACAACAGCATCTTGCGACATGACTTTGGTGGCCACGCCGACGCTTCGAGATGCAAGAGTGCAAAATGATGCCTCGAGATCGGGATTTGTGACGAGAGAAGTGAATGCTCGTGTCAAGTAAGCGCCGAGCAGCTCATCTCTGTAAACTAATAGTACACCTAGTTGAAGGATAGCAAGGCCCAAACCCGGATCCATCATGACGCTAGTGATCTGAAGCGAGCTTTTGAACAACAAGCGAGCAAGATCGATATCAACTTTACCTGCCACCAATCCTGCCAGAATTAGTTGCACGTAGTTGCTCTTGGCAGAGTATCCGAGCTTTAAGCGGGAGTGCGAGGAATAAACTATGCATGAATGACCCTGATCCAAAAAGGCCATTTTTTTCAAAGCAAGGTTTGATAAGGAATCCATGATCTCAAAATCAAGTGGTGAAAGTGGGTCAGGCTTGAATACCGACAGGTCCAACTTGCCCTTGAATGAATCCAGATCGACTGCAGAGGATAAACGGTCTAAAATATCTGTCAAAAGAAAGCCTGTGTTGGTTTCACACACACACAGAGCTATGGCGCACATGAGACTGCTTAGTTCACCAAGATACATGATGGGAGAAAGCTCCAGCATAAAGTTGAAGTCTGCTACCTGAGCGTCAGCCTCGCTCGGTTCCAATGCGTAAACGTAGCCACTATACTCCTCGACTGCACTAAGGAACTTGGGCTTATCAATCGCCTCGTTTATCGTGACGAAGAGGTCGAAAGCTCGATTCGACAGACAAAGGAACGGCGCCGAGGTCCTGAAACCCTTGATAAGACCGAGAATCACGAAAAAGTGCGACAACTCCGAGGGGTCTTTAAAGATCATGGCCATAAGGTCCTCGAGGTGTGACAAGACGGGGTCAATATACTCTTTGTCAAACTGGGCGATCAGTATCAAAGCTTCAGTCAACTTCGAAGCTAGGACTTCCCATGGTGCATCATCGTTGTTTGAATTCAAAACTTGTTGAGAGAACCGCTGTTGGGGCAATTCCGACAAATAGCTTCCGAGCTTGTTCAACAAAAGCTGGGCCTGATGCTGGCTTTTGAGATTCTCAGTGCATGCGTCACAAAGGGAAACCAAAGCTTCGAATTCACGGCTGGGCATAGGAACCTCGCTCAAGTTGCGAGGAACACACAGCAAAAGCCTCGCCAGGTTCTTTGATGACAACGAATGGTTTTCGAAAAAGAGCTTGGCCAATTTGTCAAAAGCATACGCTCGTATTGAGCCTCTTGGCACCCCACTATAGTCCATTCTACCGGTGTGAGTTTGCTGCCAAGAAATGGCGGTGGGAGCGCGTTGCAATTACAACCAAAGAAACGTCAAACTGGCACGGTCGCCTCCACGTGATCTCAGTATCACAGGCTCGTGCTTATGACTTGTTGAATGCATGCGGTCTAATGTACATTGAAAGCTATAAAGGGCCTCTAGAACTGTCTAGCTATGTGCTCCAGGGTCTGCTGCCTCGGACAATCAGAGTTGTGAAGTCTGCCGCGACGCAGAGGCGTTTCGACTGGTCAACATTGCTCGTGTCCGTCGAGTGACCAATGACTAAGAGTAGGTCTCGATCAAAGTATCTCTCAAGTTACCAGAGATTGCATCCGGCAGGGACTCTTGTAATCTGAATATAGATTCGATCACCGACAATTCGGGTGCAGTGGTATCTATTCCGGTAACAGACAACCAATCATTCACCACCATACCGGCGCCAACGACATTAGAACCTCTGTTAACGGTACCTGCCACTAAAGGGACCTGTAACAACGACGACAATTCTTCCTGATCTTGCACTGATGTTTGAGGATGCACCAAACCACCTTGATTTGACAAGGAACAGTATGAACCTACCAAGACATTACCTGCGATCGTTTGACGGAAAACCTCGACACCCAACACGTCGGCGATCAACTCTTCGGTCTCCCGCTCGATATCGGGATGCACCAAGGCGACATAATCGTTGCAGCAAATGACATTGCCCAATGCGGAAAGGCGCTCTTCAACACGCTGGATCTTGACAGAATCGGGCAAAGAATTTCTCAAGTGCATCAACTCTTGGTCAGTGGTTTGTGTTGGCACCAACAACCCACGTCTATTACCAGCGGTCATTCTACCGACGATACGAGTACCAGCAATGGTGGTGTGAACAATTGGAATGACATCACCCAACTCAGCTTCGAAAGCCGAGTAGAAGTTCTCGGACCCACCCACAGCTACAAGACAGTATGAGTTGGTCAATTTCGCGAAAACGCCAACATCGTTAGAGTTTTCGAATTGTGTTCTGGACGCCATGGTTTGATGAACTTGTAATAAATTGTACTTGCTGAGATGGACTCGAATCGAGATGAGGGCAAAAAAAATTATATGAGTGTTCACGTGATTTATGGCTGATGTAGAGGCAATTCCAGATGGTACCGCATGGCGGTCTATTAGCACTCTTTTGACCGGTTGAGGGGCGACACGATACTATGCTACGATCCCTGTTGCATCAGGTTCCCTACGTATCATTCCTTAATTCATCAAAATTGTTCAATTATACATAATTACAAAAGTCGAGGAATCGACATTTAGTCAACTTCCTCAATATCTTCATCGTCATCGGCATCTTGCATCCATTCATCGTCATCTTCTTCCATATCGGCATCGGCTTCATGGTTAGGATGTACCAGCAATCCTTCACTAGTCATTGTAACTTTAACAACTTCCTTGTCCTTGATTCTACCCTTCAACAAGAGAATAGCGAGCGGGTTTAAGATCTCGTTTTGAATAAGACGGTTCAAGGGGCGTGCACCCAAGTTGGGAGAGTATCCGTATTTGCACAAGTATTCCAAGGCGGCGTCGTCGAGTTCCAAGGTGAATTGCTTCCCATTAGCAGCAAATCTCTCCTGTATTTCTTGCAAGCGGATCTTGACAATCTTTGCAATGGCCTTGTGACTGAGTCTGTTGAAGATGACCGTGCTAGAGATACGGTTCAAGAACTCGGGGCGGAAGTGGGCGCGAACAGCAGTCATCACCAATTCTCTGGTCTCATCGCTGATCTTGGATCCCTTGGCGGCATTGATATATTCTGCTCCCAAGTTGGAGGTCATGATGAAGATGGCGTTGGAGCAATCAATGACCTTACCCTGAGACGAAGTCACTCTACCGTCGTCCAAGATTTGTAACAAAACCGTCAAAACCTCAGGCGCGGCCTTCTCAACCTCGTCAAATAAGACAACAGAGTATGGCTTTCTCAAGAGTGGCTCCGTCAAGATACCACCCTCCTCATAGCCAACATAACCTGGCGCGGCACCCAAAAGTTTTGAAGCCGACCATTTGTCGCCCAACTCCGAACAATCAATGCGAATGATGGCACGCTCATCGGCAAATAAAAAGCCAGCGACCTTTTTGGCCAACTCGGTCTTTCCCAGACCAGACAATCCCAAGAATAAGAATGATGCAGGTTGGTTGGGATTCGCCAAGCCTGATCTTGTCAAGCGAATGGCATTTGAGACTGCTTTGACGGCTTCAGGCTGACCCACCACCTCCGAGGCCAAGATCTTCTCCATGTTGACCAATCTCGAGTTATCGGCTTGAGTCAATTTCGTGACGGGAATACCGGTCAATCTGGCGGCGGTCTCTGCGATCTGCTCCGCAGACACGACATTGCTCAACAGAGGGCCAGCGCTCAATTCTTCTTCGGCGACGCGGACTTCCAAGGCCTCGATTTGTTTCTGGACCTCAGGAATCGCGAAATACCTCAAGTCAGCAGCAGTGGCAGTGTCGTGGCGACGCTCTGCATCAGTAGCCTTGATCTCCAATTCCTCCAACTTCATCTTTGCCTTGGTCAATTGGAGGTGGCCAGCACGCTCCTGTTCGAACTTTTCACGCAAGGGGATAATTTCCTCTTCCAAGGAGGCCTGTGTTTTCCTGGCAAGTTCCAATCTGTCCTTCGATTCGGAATCGGCATCGACATCTCTCTCCAATGCATTGATTTCGACTTCGACCAAGTGTAATTGTCTTTCCAAGTTGTCCAATTCCTCGGGGATGGAATCACGAGCAACAGCAACAGCAGCGGCCGTCTCATCAACAAGGTCAACGGCAGAGTCAGGCAAACTTCTGTAGGTCAAATAGCGACTCGCCAAGTTCGCGGCAGCGACCAATGCACTGTCCAAGATTCTAACACCGTGGTGAATCTCATATTTTGGCTGCAAGCCTCTCAAGATAGCAATGGTCTCGGCAGGGGTAGCTGCGGGCACATCGATTTTCTGGAAACGTCTTTCAAAGGCTGCGTCCTTGGCCATGTGTTTGCGGTATTCACTGAAAGTGGTTGCACCGATGCAGTGCAAGTCACCTCTAGCTAACATGGGTTTTAATAAGTTGGCGGCATCGGACTTTCCGTCACCCATCAACATGTGTATTTCGTCAATGAAGAGGATGATCATTTCGGGAGACTTTTCAATCTCATTGAGAACACCCTTGAGTCTTTCCTCGAATTCACCCTTGTACTTGGCGCCTGCAGTCAATGCACCCAAGTCCAATGCGAATAATCTGGCGTTTTTCAAAATCGTGGGCACATCACCATCAATGATTCTCTGAGCAACACCTTCAACAATAGATGTCTTACCGACACCGGCTTCACCAATCAAGACGGAGTTGGATTTTGATCTTCTGGCCAAAACACGAATGACTCTGCGGATTTCCTCCTCTCTACCAATGACGGGATCAATGCGGCCTTCACGAGCCTTTTCGGTCAAGTCCTCACAGTACTTGCTGAGGAATTCGTAAGAGTTGTTGGAGTCGGCCTGTCTCGAGTCGATGCGTTGGTTTCCGCGAAGTTCAATTGCCTGACTCTTGAGGGCCTCGGTGTTAACACCGGCCTCTTTGAAAATGTCCTTGATGGACGAGTCCTCGAGGAGCGCCAAGAGAATGTGATCTTGGGCAACGTAATTATCTTTCTGTTGGGTCTTGATCTTGTTGGCGCGCTGTAAAACCTGGCCCACAGCATAACTGGGTTGCACCTCCAGGGGAGGAGGGTTTTGCTGAGGCAACTTGAGCAAATGAGTGTTCACGACACGTTCAAAAGTAGGCCAATCGTACCGGCCTTTCTGAATCAAAGTCTTCAAGTATGGCGTGGTGCTTTCATCGTCGGTAGGGACCATCGCAGCAAGCAAGTGTAAGGGCAACATTTGCGAGTTTGAGTTGTCCTGAGCCAACTTCTGAGCATTGGTGATAATTCTCAATGCATTATCTGTGAATTGTGTTTCATCCATATTAAGTATCTGTATAAGTGGAGTATAAATTTTAAGCTTATGCCCCTCCGATTATCTGCTTTATATAGGAAGCTCACCCCGCAAATAAAGTCAGGTGGTTCTTGACTCTAGAACTTTCTGGTCGCTTCCACGATTCCCCAGGAAATTCGAAAAATCTAAAAAATAATCTAGCAAGCTTACCAAAGCGAGTGACCTATGCCTCAATCCAGTATCATTACCCTATTGGTGTGCTTTGTTCTTATCACTAGGAGTCATCAGCTCATGTAGTTGTTCATGTGGATGTGGGTGTGGATGTGGGTGTGGGTGGGGGAATGTATGCCTTTGTGTGGGCCTGTTTGCTGGTTGGGTCCCACCCCTCTTTGCGGGAATCTGGGTACTTCTCAATTGCTTGACTCAAGGCTTGGAACCGAAGTTTTCACGAGCCCTCGCCCTTACCTCCTCAAGCTGTCTATTGTTAAAAAGAGATTGCCTTCAGCCAGATTTGAACTGACGATCTCCTCATTACTAGTGAGGTGCCTTACCAACTTGGCCATAAAGGCTTTCTTCGAAATTGAAATTTGATTGTTCACCATAAGAATATTTTTTGATTCATTGAGATCGATTTCTTGGTCCATAGCCGGAAGAATCCCGCCGATGGTTTGTGTATTACATTGCCTGACCTCTCGTGTACTGGGCGATGAAAGCAATCAAGGAAGCACTCCGGCGTGAAAGGAATCTTTTGCTCGGGGGTTTCCGCGGCATGGATCGAAAGAGAGGGGGATCTCCACAAATGGTTCTAGTTATGGATCTAACCATTTGTCGAAATTTACATCAGGTCTTGAGAGCGATCCGAGGTGCAACCTTCGAGCATGTCCTTGTGATCTATAACTTGTAAGTTCGTTGATGGCCTAAGTTTCTGATCACTCCAAAAAATGGTTTGCATCTCGTCCAGCCTGGAATTCAAACAAGATGGTTGCATAATGAATAACACACTAGATTGGAGCGAAAAAGGGTTGATCGTGGTTTTAACTGTCTTTGCCTGGAACATTCACGTCAATCTGCAAGATGGGCCTGCGATTTGCCCGGTAACCCAGGGCATCAATTTTCGCATCGATATCTCAATCCTGACATCGCTTGCAAGTAAGGATAACATATAAGAATTCGCAAGAATCCAGCCTTGTTCAAGAACATCGAGGCATCAGGCATTGAATCCGCTGCAAGATGCAACGCAGGCGGTTGGAGTGGATCGTCAGAGATTCGGTCGTAGCCAACACATACGTGACCCATTTTCCACAATCACATGCATCCACCACGACATTTTATCAACAAATTTGCCTCATATGCCACTTGAGGTATTTACCTTTTCATGCCATGCGAAGGATCCGATTTCTTTTGATTTTTCGACCGTTTTACGCTCTACTTTGGTCTCGAAATCTGTGATCCTGTTGCCTTCTTCGTCAAAAGGTCAGCAAGGCCTCTCGAGGTCCTCCAGATTATTGTCAATATGAACTGGTGGCGTCGCCTCAATCGCATAATTTTTCGCTTGTGATATAGCTGCTCTTGCTGCATCCGCAAGGCGTAGGCGTGAATTTAGCTATTCATGCATAATAATCCACAAATCTTCTTGGCACGTCTTATTAGTCAATCCCATCGTGGATCAAGCAAACTCTTTGTCTTCTTTTCCTTCTTCTTTATGGAAGGGCCACTGATCCCACACACAGGGTCACTTCAACATTCCAACGTATAGTTCTACACCCCTGTTGGTCGCGACTTCAAGAGAGAAATATGCCTCCTAGCCTTCACTGCCCGGCGGGCACTGCAAGCCCACTCGGATAAACAGCAATCAGCATGGAAAATATAATAAAGCACGAGACAAGGCCGGAAAAAAATATTTATACGTGCGGCTCTTTAATTCCGCCTTAGAATTGCTCGACAGAAAATGTTACAAAGTGCCCGAATACACACGACGCCATCATGATCTTATGTCCGCCTGACCCAGGGGAGGAGTCTGTGAGATATCCCCGAGGATTCAATACCTCAGTCAGCCCTCCAAGCGTCGTTGATCCAGCCATCGGGATCGGGGTATTGATTTTAGTCCCGTAAAATTAGTCAAGATTTAGACTCCCACCGGGCTAATCTTGCGATCTCGTGCGTGCCCTCTAATCGCCGTCCAGCAAGTATTTTCAAAAAATACCTCACTTGGTGCAATTTTGGCATCTCGCGATGCTCTGCCATAATCTACAAGGTGAGGGCAAACGCCGAGGCCGGCGAACACAAGTATAAGCGACACCCTTTTTTCCTGCCGAAGTAATCAACACTGACCCTGAGCGAAATCCTTCTCTCCTGCCGAAGTAACCAACACTGACCCTTTGTTGAAATGTCTGCGTCTGCGTCTGATTTCCTCGTAACATTGGCATCGGACTCAATCGTTACCTTGCTGGCAGTAAACCCTACCTCATACTCTGATTTGATTTCCCAGATAACCCTGGCCACTGCTCAATATGCCACAGAAAGTAACGATGGTAATATCGTATCTCTAGAGCGAGTCATTGGCTACGCCAATGCGTCTCTTCAAATACTCAGTGCCCAACAATATATTGCAACTGCAACTGGAACAGCTACATATGCTCTTCCCCAGGCCACCGAGGCGTTGTACTCTGCGGCTGCAGACATCGCCGACTTGGACGGAGGCACAAATTTGTTTCATGGCCTGGTCATACTTGGGCCGAATGTTCTCTTCACGGTGCTTTTTGGTATTTTGACCTTGATTCAGCTCGCTATGGGTATTTTCGATAAATACATCTATTTCGGCGTCTGCATGGTCGCGGGATGTGGTTTGGAATTTGCAGGCTATTTGACCCGTTCCATGGCAAGTGGTAATGAAACCATAATGGACCTCTTCTTGTGTCAGATCATCACCCTTACCATTGCCCCGGTGTTTATAATGGCAGCTATTTACTACATGCTTGGACAACAAATCGTGCTATACGGCAGGCGTTTTGGATTGTTGACCCCTCGTCTCTTCTCATTGGTTTTCATAACATGTGACGTCGTTAGTTTGGTCATACAAGCCATTGGTGGCGGAATGGCTGGCTATGCCGCGGCAACATTCAATAACCCGGACTCCGGTACCTACATCATGGTAGCGGGTGTAGCGTTCCAACTTGCCTCAATGACCCTCTTTCTCGTCATGTTGTTTGATTTCACTCGCAGATCCTACTTTCACGCTAGTTCTGAAG